>JAAAIY010000250.1:0-44250 GCA_016098105.1 Actinomortierella wolfii
GATAGCTGCGCAGGCTGCATGACATGACGTCATCGTAGGCCGTTGCGCGGACGTCAATGATCAATTTACCATGTTACTTATTTTGTTCTGATGCATCATTCCACAAAAATGTCGGCATCACTACCACCTCAGCCGCCAGGAGGAGGAGGATACGGTATGGGACCTGGCGGTCCACATCCTGGCTCGTCGGCTCCATCCTCCGGTTCCGGCACTCCCTCGACATCAGGAACCTTTACACCTTCCATGGGGTCTTCAGCTACAATGTCCGGAATGGCACCAGCACCAACAACTAGTACAACCACAACAACCACAGGGCGTAAACGCAAAAACACTGCCCTGTTTCCGATCATTGGAAAAAAGAAGCACAAGCTACCACGAAACCTCGACTCCATTACTGCGCGTAACCAACTCCCTGATGTGCCCACATCCGGTGGTCGTGGGTCTGGACAGAAAGGCATGATCAAGGGTCCTTATAAGAAGCGCCAAAAGAAGGACAAGGATGGCAACCCTATCCCCAATCCAGAGGATGCCAAGAAGGATGGTGGTGCTACAGCGGGAGCGTCTTCTGCCACGGGACCAGATGGTCTTAAGAAGGGCGATGATGGCAATGATTCTGATGCTGATATCAAGAAGCCTACTGATGGTGAAGGTGGTGAAGGCGGAACAGGCGAGAACAAGGGTGAAGACGAAGACGACGACCAAGAAGAGGAGCCAGAGTACTCTGAGTTTGAATGGCTCCAGGAAGCTAACCAGCGTGGACGCAGCAAAGAAGAGCTCAAGTACGACATGATGCATAATTTCATGAAAGACTCGAAACGAAATAGGATGCTGGTAACTTTGATAGTTCAGTTGTAATTAACCATGTTTTTTCCACGCCTCACCTTCTATCTCATCCCACCTTTTAGGGCCTTGCTGGATTGCTTCTCTCCCGAACAGCTTCAGCGTTATGAAGTATATCGTCGATCAGTGCTGAGTCGCCCCACTATCAAAAAGCTTGTTGCTACAATCCTGAACCAACAAGTCAGTCAAACAATGGCCTTCGTTGTGGCAGGTTTCTGCAAGGTTTTCGTCGGAGAAATGGTTGAGAAAGGTATATATAGTACTATTTTCTTCCACATCTGGTAAAGTAGAAGCCTGGCGACAAAAAACTGTGAATGACTTACACACTCTTTTTTTTTATCCCCTTCATGGAACCTTTATAGCAAAAGAAGTGATGGAAGACTGGGGAGATGTTGGACCAATTCGGCCTGAGCACCTGCGAGAGGCACAACGCCGCTATAAGGCCCATGAAGTGAACAAAGGCACCGGTGTCAAGACATCTGGTGGCTACCAACGTCGCCTGTTCTGTAAATAGTTCCTTCTCGCGCTCTCTGCGCTTTCTTAAGTCGCCGATTTCTAGCACCAATATATTCTTTTCTCCACCGACGCTGTAACATAGTAAAAATAACAATAATAATAAAAAAAATAACAAAATAACAAAATGCCTTTGCTGTGTAGATTGGACAAGCATAATTTATCAGAAAGAAAGAAAAAAAGCCGATCCATGATTGCTCTGCACTAACGTGTTAGTCTCACTGTTGAGAAACGGGGATACGTCCACGCAAGTATTCAAGCACGGCTGGCGTGCCCTGTTCGAGAATCTGGCGTCGGGGCACACGGAAGAGGTTACCATCGAGCAGCAACGTCTTGATCGATGATACATTGCCCAACAATGGTGGAAGAGATGCAATCTCGTTTCCTGACAAGTCAATCGTCTCCAATCCTTCCATTCCAGCAGGATGGATCACCTCAATCTTGTTCCGCGCTGCACGCAGCTGTCGCAACTGAGGGAATGCCTTTGGCAGCCACTCGGGAAGCTCCTTCAATCGATTCGCTGTAATGTCGAGCTCATTTAGCTTTGGGTAGTTGGCCGCAATCATCTCTGCCGAGTTTGCTCCGGTTTGGGCTGTGAACAAAGCCGTCAACAAGTTGGTGGAAAGATCGAGCGACGTCAAGAATGGGAAGGCAAGTTGCTCCCATGGGAACTCCTTCAATTTGTTATGATTGATACTGATCGACGTCAACGTTGTGCTACAGGCACTGTGCAACGCCACTGGGAACACTGTAAGGGCGTTAAAATCCAGAATAGCCTTCGATGGCTCCGAACAATTCTTGGCAATGTCCTCGTCGGTGACATCGGTAAGCGCCTTTTTGGCCAGATTCAAGTTGACGACATTGCCACCAGCTCCACGAGGACTGCGAGTTGGCAGTGGCTCCGCAGATGACGCAACAGACGACTGAGGTGGCGTCGAGGGACGATCATGGTGCGAAGGCCGATCAGTAGGTGCAGCGGATGATACAGGTTTTGTAGGAGCACTGGCATTTTCCGAAATGGCGAGAGTGCTGATTTGATATGGATCTACTGTAAGACAAAACCTCGATAAACGATTTCGTCAATGACTATTTCAACTGCCTCATTGCTGCATACCTTCCAGGATAAGACGCTCATGTATCTACGGTATATCGTAAAGAGATTGTCTAGCAACATACCTTGTGTGTCACCTTCAGCATCCAAACGTTGACGCAACAACTTCATCAGACCCTCAGTGGTGGTGACGGATCTTGGAACGTTGCGAACAGGATTGCCCTCCCAAACAAATGTCATCAAGTCAATCATGTTGCCTAATGCCGAAGGGATGTTATCCATGTGGTTGTTGGCCATGTCAAGACGACGCAGCGTGTCGATATCCAGCACACCTCGGGGGATATGAGTAAATTGATTATAGCGCAAGTCCAAGGTACTCAGTTGCTTTGTTGAATAGAGCAGGTTCTCCAAATCCTGCAGAGCATTGGTAGAAAGGTGGATTTCCTTCACAGCAGGCAGGATCAGGAGAGAACTATGGTCTTCTGCCGTGTTGGCAATATCTGATACGCGTTGAATAGCGTTTTTCTTTGCATCCAGGCGCACAAGGCTAGGCAGGGTAACAGGCGAGCCTTCAGTCATATCACAAAGCACAAACTGCAGCTTGTTTTCGGCAACCTCAAGCTCCAGCAATTTGGTCAATTTGCCCACAATGGAGGCAGGCAGACGCGTCAGCTTGTTCTTGGAAAGAGCTAGCTTGCGCAGGCTCTTGAGTTCGCCGAGCTCTTCAGGAATCTCTTCGAGCTGATTGTCTGACAAATCCAGAGTCTCGAGCTTTGTCAGCTTGGCGATCGATGGGCTAAGCGCACCCTTGATTTGATTACCAGACAAATGGAGTTCAAGGAGTGTCGATAGCGAGAAAATCACTTCTGGTACCGTCTCAAACTTGTTGCTGGTCAAGTTGAGGACTGCCAAGCGTCCTAATTGATCCATAACCGAAGGCAGCGATGTCAGCGCATTATTGCGGAACTATTGTACCATTAAACATGCCAAATGGAGATAGAGTGTCAGTAGGTGATAACACGTATGATCATGCAGGGAGTGACATGATAAGACAGTGCTTCCACTTACATCAATATGGGTGAGAGCGCCAAACTCCTGAATGTTGTCCTCAATGAGGTCGATTTGGTTGTCGTTTGCAAGCAAACGGGTGAGATCGACAGCATTATACCACGCATTCGACGTATCGTTAAAATCGACTACAATCTTGTCCGGGTCGACATAATACATCTTCCAAACTTCCATTGGAACTCTAGTGAGCCCTCTGTTGGATAGGTTCATGATACCTATCATAAGGAAGCCACGAAAAAAATGTTAAAAAATGGACCTAAGCGCGATGGCTGTCTTCTTGTACGACTGTATTTTTCTACAGCAGACAAAGAGCAACAACAACAACAAACATACCAGTGCCTTTGGCATTGGCGATGAGACTTTTGATAGACTTTTGAGGCTGGCCAAAGCTGTCGACGGCAAGGTCATTGTCAAAGCTGAGGCTCGAGTTATTGGACCTCCTCGACGACACGCCGGGAATACCCGACGACTGGAATGCCCAAGACTCGTCGCTTGTGCCTCCTCGGATAGTCTTGGACTTGGCTTGTTGTTGGGCCATTCTGCTGCGCCCAGCAGCAATGGTCTCGCGAAGGGATGGACGTGACATTTGTGTTTTCAGTAATGTTGCAGAGCAGATGCAAGTTACAAAATGATGGTTTTTTTTGACTATGACCTTCTTGGTTTATTCTTTTTTTGTGTCCGCTCCAAGCATAAGTGCTTCGAGTGGGAGATGATGCAAGTAACACAAACGCAACCTGTCAACACGGCCCCCGATGCTATCTACCCAACAAGAAGGTGCGAATAAGGGGCGTTTTGGCTATTGTGGGCATGGTGAACGTGCGCCCGACTCAAGAACGGCCGAAGAATTGATACTACAAAGGAAGTGAGGGGGACCAGGAGCCAGGGGCCAATAATGGTTCAGGGAGTTTCTAGGAGGGGGAGATTGATCTGTCAACAACACTGTCTTCCATCCTAATGATTATTCCCAAAACGCTTGCTCCGTGATTGTCGATGTTCCTCTAATGACGAACCTTTCCACGTTTTTCCCTTTCGCCCGTTTGCCAATCTCTTCTCGTTTTACTTTTTTTTTTCCTTGTTATGAATTATAAATGTAAAAGGGCATGTTGAGCAAGCGGGGTTCCCACTCGAGAGTGGTCCCTCGTATCACCAGAGGCACAAATGACACAAGGTCAAGTGGTCTTTCGAAGGGCTGCTACAGCTCGTATGACTCTTTGCGCTGCTATCCAAGTACGCCGGAAACGGGAGCAATGTCCCGGCGCCTTCTACATGAGGCAGTGATTGTAATGTAAGAAAAAAGTGAAATTGGATCCAAATGGTGCAATATAAACAAAACAGCGGCCTCACAGCGTCTCCTCTCACGTGATCGCAGAAATAATAACAAGCTCCCTGTACCTTCAAACTCATCAACTTGCTGTTGAGTTGGAACGTGTAAAAGGGAAGATTGGTTTCAGTCCTTCAATTGCCTTCCACGGATACGGTCTACTATCTCTCTAAGTGCATCGGTGATGAGATACAAATGTCCTTGGCAAGCTTACTCTACTTTGAACAAATTGCTCCATCATTTATTGTCTCGTTATCTTTTCTTTTTTTTTTATGGGAGCTCTTGTGCTGAACAACGCAATGCTGTATTTATGATACAATGAATGAAAGTGGGAGAATTGAATAGGAAACAAGCCTTATGAAGGAAATACAGAGAAAATAACCACGATAGATAAAGCATCATGATGTGAGTGAAAGAGCGTGAACCTAGAATGGTATCAGTCCCCGCGAAATGCAAAATAATGATAAGTGTGCTCGATAGAATAGCATCGGCGCTGACGGTGAGAGGGAAAAAAAATAAAAAATAAAAAAGCCTATTCGTAGTCATCATCACTGTCAACCAGCTTTGCTTTCTTGCGACGTGATCTCACTGTCCGACTACGCGAGCTTTGGGATCCATAATCATCGTCGTCATCGTCATCGGCCTCCGCAGCCACACGGCGACTGTTGTTATTGCTGCTACCGCCTCGCCAATCGAAATCATCGCTATCGTCGCCTCCATTCGCTTCTTCATATCCATCTTCGTCATCATCTTCTTCTTCCTCGACATATTCATCTTCATCATCCTCGTCATCGGAACCACGCCGAGTCCTTGACCGCCTCTTTGCAGAACGAGAAGAACCCTTGCCACGGCTTGAACGCTTGCTTGATGATCCTCCGGCTTGCTGTGCTGCAGCTTTGGAGCGCCCACTCGATGATGCCCCGTTAGCTCCACCGCTCCTCCGTGTGGACCTTGATGAGGAGCCGCCTGCTTTGGTCGATGATCGACCGCTGCTTGTACGCTTCTTGGACGATCGTGTCGATGAGCGGCGGCGATGGGATGACTCAAAATCATCGTCCACGAAATCATCCTCATCCGATTCCCTAATTGTAGTAAAAGAAAAAAAAGATGGTTAAACATATGTTTTTTGTGGAGAATATAGTGATCATAAAAACAGAAGAGCTGAACGACATACTCTGTAATGACAAGCTCGTCCTCATCCAAGAGGTCAGGCTCCGAGTCAACATCATTTTGGTCGCTCCCGGAAACATTAAACTCTTCGTCTTCGTCGTCATCTCTAGGCAGCCGAACCCGTATTTGATCTGGTAGAGCCTTTCGTGGGTCTTTAAAAAAATAGAAGTCATCAGTGTAAACGTTAGAATATGCACATGTGATAGCGGAACATTGAACGAACATCAGAAATGGAGTAAGCATAAAACCATACTTGCAACACAGGTCTTGTAAATCTTGGCCAAGTTGCGCGCCATGATAGCGATTGTGCTCTTTGGATCGTTGTACGTAAGTGCATTCTGCTCGAGAAGTTCGACATCAAACTGAACCGCTCTTGCTCGTCGGTAAAAACCACTCGTCAGTCGCTCTTCGATTGACTCAAGGCAGATAGGGTATGCGACTGCCTGACAGTACGATGGGTAAGCCACAAAGTCGACCTCAGACTTGAACGCTTGAAACTCATCCAACTGCATCAAATGTTCAATGACTTGGTGAATTCGGGCGTATTCTGCAGAAGAAGGGAAGAATAAAAGAACAGATCCAGTTAGTTATTTCAAGGTAATGGAACGCTCACCCTACTTGAATATTATGCTATCATATCATGGACAATCCCTTACCTTCCGGAGGAATCTGCTCTGTAACATATTCCTCGTCCTCCTCGTGCTGCATTTCCCATGGGGACAAATGGGTTGTCTCTTGCGATGACCACGTCACCTCAAACGCCATCCAGAGCGAGTCTTCAAATCGTGGATCCTCAACAACTTGGTCCGATATGGTGCCAGCATACGAATGGTCGTCAAATGATGCCCAAATTTCTTCGCCAACCTGGTACTGCGCGTTCACACCTTGTTGGAAAACTGAGTATAGGATAATGAAATCCGGGACATCTTCGAGGTCGTGGAACTCAATATCAAAGCGCCGCCGAGAAGGCGTGAATGTTGGGTTTGGAGGATATCCGTGAGATGACTCGAGAATATGCTCCTCGAGAGTAATAGTACACCATGTAGGCGGGCCAACGTTGTATGTGATACGAGAGACACGGCCAAAGACGACCCATGGCAGAGAGGGATCCTTGAGATAAGGTACAATCTTGAAATCGAGTTTTGATCTCAAGGGCGTCTCATTGAGGAAGAATTGATGGCCTTGACGGCAATACGCAACATAGTCTCCAATCTGGGGATGATAAGGGGACTTGCGAGGTGTATTGACCTTGATCCAATTGCTCGGCAGCCACTTCAACAAATCATTGGCCTCATCGTCTCCAGACACGACAGCCTTGCCCTTCTTACGACCATTGCCGCGCCACTGCTTTTTCTTTCGTGTGCCTTCGTGAACTGCAGAGTGTGACTGCACAAGATTAGATGTTGATGTACCTGCAGAACTACCAGGTTGGCTACCATCATAATCATCATCTGAATCTTGGCCCTCGATATCCAACATATCATCACTCGGATAGTCATCGTTTGCAAAGCTTTTGGGACGTGCACTGCGCTCTGACTTGTTTGTCGAAGATTCTCCTCCATCATGACGCTTCTGCCTCCTAGTTGCTGCCCGCGAGCTCTCAGCCTCCTCATCTTCATCAGTCCCATACATGCCATCACTCTCGTCCTCGTCATCATCATCAGCAGCCAACCGGATTCTTTTCCGTGCTCGGCCAGATCTCCGGGTGCCGTTCACGATACGTTGGCGACGTGGGGTACCATTCGAACTAGCAGTCCTTCGGCGTCGATGTGAAGGGGAGGCATACTCGTCATCGTCGTCATTAACAACAAATGCCATGTCGTCGTTATCTTCGATCTCCTCGTCTAGCAGGTCCTCGTCTCCTCCATCGCTTTCTGAGCCTGACGATGACTCTGACGCAGCATCATCACCTCCGTACTCTTCGCCACTCGAGTCGTTTGGAAGCGGCACGATAGGCACTTCAGATGTCATCGGGTCGTCTTCTTCGTCTTCTTCCACAATAAACTCGCGACGTCGCTTGTACAACTTGCGCTTGTCCGTAGTAGGAAGAATCATGAGGGTTTGTTCAGCAAGGCTCTCAAGCTCCTCTTCCAGCTGTTGCATCTTTTGCTGTTCTTCTTGCTCAAGGATACCTCCTGGAACTGCTACGGGGAAGTCAAGACCGTATCGAAGTCCTTTCTGTTTTGCATAACCTCGTCCATGTGTGTCAAGAATTGGTGTTCGGTCCATTAGATGAGGTGCAATCTGCGTGAGATCGTCAATCACGTTGTGGTCTGCATCATATCGGACAGGTTCATAATCGCTCCAAAAGGTCTGCTCTTTGAAAGTTCTTGCATCAGCATAGTCTCCCGGATTCTTGCCGGCACCAAACAATCGACACCTTCCCTCTCGATCACTTATGGCAAACATGAATCCATCGGGCGAAAAGCGCCCATCCGAAAATTCTGTATCCTCGAAACTCCATTGACGAAGCTGTTTTCCTTCCCTGATATCCCAGAGGAAGATATTACCGTCATATCCAGCTGTGAGTACAAGACGTGGGTCTACAGGATGTACGTCAACGACATATATCTCTGTATATCGAGCGTGGCCTTTGAGTGTGTACTTCCACTCCCCTGTCTTGGCATCAAACACCTTGATCTCGCCTAGGCTTGTCGTCAGCACAATTGACTTATCGTCCAAGGACCAAACTGCCTGCTTGGGGACAATTCGAGGTGTATCTGCAGAGGTGGTGGCTACTGTGTTGGCTGTAGGTGCGGCCGTGGAGGTCTCTGCAGCGCTAGGTTCAGCGCCAGTCTGGTTGCTATCAATGCTCATAGATGCTGTTGATTCTGCCAGAGCATTGGAAGTGATACCGAGTGCTGAGCTGTCTCCTGAGTTATCCACAAAAGTGCTCGATTGTTGCCCTTGTCCTAAGCCTGTAGCAGGTGATGGTACTAAAGTTCTCACTGGACTGATTGTGGCATCCGCCTGAGTATGCTCATCTCGCACATCGACTAGGAGAAGAAAGAAAGACAGTGATATTGGTGAGTATCCCAAAATAATATACACCTTCATGGCACAAAAAAATAGCCTAGGTTACACCAAGTCATACTTGCGATTGATGTCCATGTCTTGCTCTGCCTGTCGTACTGCCAGATCCTGACAAAACCATCAACTGAGCCTGAAAGTATCCGATCGCCTGCGTGCGAATAGCACAAGCTCGTAACAACACCAACATGCCCATCCAACTGGGCGATCAATACTGGCGCACCCCACTCCATCTCATTAACATCGTTGTTTCCGGTACTGGGTGAATTTGTACTCTGCGCTGGTTGAACTGATGATGAGTTACCGGCGTTCGAACTGGAGGCATCTGTCATCTTGGATTTGTCGTAGCTTTTCCGCCGTTTGCCATTTTTGATAGCATCTGGACCGCCCTGGATTGTCGAAAACACGCGAATGAAGAGGTCGGATCCTGCCACTGCAAACTGAGATCCTGTAGCATTCCATGTTGCGCACTCTAGCTTCGAGTCGCTAAAAGTCTTGCAGTCAATCATGAGAGGCTTGGACTGGAACTTTTTGGAGACGCGGTCGTACTTCCAAACCCACGAGAAGCCATCGATGGTGGTAGCCATTAAATATCGAATCTGGGGTATCGGTGATGGCGAGAAAGATACAGTTGTGATAGGTTTGCGAAGGCGAGACGTGGACTGGGTTGGTAGGACTGCGACAGGTGCTGATGACTGCAAGTCCCATACGCGAACAATACCATCATTAGATCCTGTCACGAGCATGGTGTTATCTGGGCTGATATCTGCGTATGTTACTTCAGCAGCGTGTCCACGCAAAGTATAGATGAGATAGCCTGACCGAGCGCACCAGATTTTGACTAAATAATCGTCACTTCCTGTAATGACACGTAGATTGGTGCGGTCAAAGAGTAGACAGTAGGTTGAAAATCGATGGCCGTTCATCATCACTAGCTCTTCGTACAAGTTGGGAATAAATTTTGGCCAAGCTGGACACGCCATAGTTCGCCCACGCAAACTTCTTGCCCGAAGATGGTCAACTAGAAAACAAAAAAAAATGTATCGGTTGGAGGTGTGAGAGATTTATAACGTCAAGGAGTACGAGAAAAAATAGAAACCGATCATACAAATAACATTCCAGAGTAACGACGTACCTATGCCGTTTTCCTTGTTGGTACCATTAGTACCAAATAGTAGTCTGCGCACGCCTGAACGTCGTGACGCACTGTACTGCTGTCTAAGCTCCTCTGTTTCTCGTTGTGTCCTGAGTAATGAACTACCGCCGGTGCTAAGTAACGAACGTAAGCCAGGTACGAGAGGAGGAATTTGAGCATCCGTATGGGTGATGAGAGTATTCATGAGTCGTGGCAGGTGGTCTGCACTGATGCTATGAAATAACGAAAGCTACCAATGCACCATGGAGCAAATTGTTGGATTTAGTCAGGGGGTATTTACTTGTAACGGGGAGTGCCATCAAGCCATTTTCTTTTATTCAGATATTCAAGTTACCAATTCTTCTTCTGAATACGGCCTTTTCTCGCCTTTCCAATTGTACCGAGCAGGCAGTAGGTCCGGATGGTTGGCCATATCGGCCAACAGAGCATCCGCAGCATGACGACATGGACCACTCGCAAGGAAGCGAGCTATCAGAAAGTAGAGCTGAAGAAAAAGTAGGGGCACACCCAAAGTGGAAAACGGTGAATCATTGCTGCAGAATCCAAGAGTACAAGGAAAACACAGGAGCTGAAAACAGTCGGAATGAAAAAAGACAATGAAGAATTCGATGCTAGAGAGAAGACAAATCGTTCTTAGGGCTACACCCTGTCCTTCTTACCTCTGTTCATGACCATTGGAGGTGTTCACATGGGTCCATTGGGACATTAGACATAGTGTGTACCAAAAAGGAAAAGGGTTGTTTCCGGGCAGAGAAAAAAGGGTCGCAGAGCGAAAAGAGAGGGCGAGGGGGGAGCATAGACCAGAAAAAACGCGGCACCGAATATAAAAAGACAGACAGAAGCACACGTTAATATGGCACGTATCCTACGAGGGAGGGAGACAGACATTCAAATATCCACGTCGAGGTTACAAGTGAGGCTGCATAGAGCAGAGCTGCCTTTGGTTGTAGTCATAGTTGGCAGGCTATCGAAGTATATATGTGAGTGGGGATAAGAGCAGCATAGAGGGGGGGTGAAGGTGCCCTCTCGTCATTCCAACTCTGTCTGTTACCTTGCTCCATCTGCGAGTCCATCATGGGTAGCCGTGCAATGTGGTGCAGTGTCTCTAAAAGGCAGCTTTTTTTGTGTCGGTGAAAATGTGAGCGAAAAAAGGGGGGGAAAAGGCGAGTCATCCCACCCATACTAAAAATTTCATGTCACGTGCACAACCCTCCCACTCAAGTCACCAACCTCGCGCTGAGCAGCAGCAGACACCAGAAAAGAGAATAGAGGCTTGACATTCTCCTTACAACCCTCCCCACTCCTCCTTGCGGCTACTACCATGGCCCAACCAACAGTAATGCAATTCCCCCCCCCATTCTGTTTGCAGATGCCAGCAATGAATGATGCTCTACAGCATCAGCAGTGTTAAACTGTTCTTCGCTGTGAATACCGTTCTGATAGCTCACACCTAACTGTCGTCTCTCCTTCCATTCGTGTCGTTCAGGAACGGACACTTATTGCAGTCATAGGCGACGAGGTAGCACGACGCACTACAGTGCCATGACAAGATACGATACCATATCCATGAAAAATAGTTGTCGTGACCCACTTCGTCAAATAGACTGAGTACTAACCAGAACATGACAATGGGCGAATCTACTCGACACACTTATCTATTGTTCTTTATTCTCAACAAGGATTCTATCACGGGCCTCTTGCTGGCTGGTATTGGTCATATTGATGCCAGCAACAGAAAGAACTTTTTGGTCGTCGACGCAAGTATGCTACCCTCTACTTTTGTTGGCATAATGAGATTTACAGAGATCAAAGGAGGCTACTGAATCCTAACAAGCGTTATAACTTTTATTCATTTTTCCCTCCTTCGTTGCCTCGCCATACATCCCGTTTCATTCACGAAACTAGAAACACCTCTCTCAACGGTCGAGGAAACATTTCTCGAGTTTACAAAGCGCAAGGATATTGCCATTATCCTGATTAACCAACATGTATGTCTGATCTTTCTGCGCACTGAGGAATAACGTGAAGAAAATCACGGAGCGTTCATAATCACGGGGGATACTAGGAGTAAAGGGACAGACGTCCCCAATAGACTACCTAAACGTCATAGTCGCATTGTACTCATGTCGTGCTCCACTCCACCCCCACCCCCACCCTCTTAACCTGACATAGATTGCAGAGGAAATTCGATTGCTCATTGACGAGCACGACCAAGCATTCCCCACCATCCTCGAGATTCCCTCCAAGGATCACCCATATGACCCTGAGAAAGACAGCGTGCTTAAGCGCGTTCGTCGCTTGTTCGGCGAGTAGAACCTGTTTATGTAGGAAACAATTTTCAACAAAGTCACAGTCCTTTTTCTTTTTACTTCACTCATTTGAGCATGGAACCTTGACAACCTCTCAATGAATCAGCTACCATGGATGACGACAGCGACTTTCACGACGAACTAGACCTAAACAGTGATACAGCAGATGCAACTGCTCTGCAAGCTGAATATTATGACCCTGTATACTACGATTCAGACGAAGATGCCCCAACAGACGAGAGCGAAGAGGAACAGTGGAATGATAGCGATGAAGAGGCTGTCAAAAGCAAAAAGGTCCAACCCAGGGATCGGACGGACCCTGTAATGGAAGATATTACACGTAGAATGAAAGCTTCTTCCATGTCAGGCGATGTTGTAGCTTCCATGAAAAAAATTCAGCGAAAACATCGCGTCAAATCGAACGATGAACTATTATATGACCCTGATCAAGATGACATTGACCAAGAATGGCTCTTCAACAAGATAGCAGGTAGCACTCGGTCAATATGTGGCACTTTTAGGTGGTTGCGGCTATTCCAGCGTTGGTAATTAACAGCTATCTATTGGCCAACATTTTTATTCGTTTATTGCAACATAGAACATCGACCAAAAGGGACAAAACGAGAGGATATCTGGACAGACGCCATCCTTGTGTGCCCCATGTGCTGGACCACACTTTGCTATGATTGTCAACAGTAAGTACCTGACAGTGTCCCTCGGCATTCCTCGGTACAATATCATGTGGCGATAACATGATCGCTAATCACCATGTGCGAATATCTTTTTTTCGTCCTAAAGGCACGAGTTTTATCCACACCAATTTCGAGCAATGTTTGTCGAAAATTGCAGGACTATTGAGAACGAACTGCTCAGATTCCCGAAAGCGTCATCAACCAAGAGTCAAAAGAAGAAGGTCCATCAATCTAGGGTACCAGATACGCCCACGACACCAACACAGGATGCCTCTGCGTCCCCACCTCAGTTCCAGCCGGATGACGATGACTCGCCTGATGTCGTGTATCATCCAGTAGTATGTGAGAGCTGCAACACCAAGGTAGCTGTCGTAGACTCGGATGAGATATACCATTTTTTCCATGTTATCGCATCAGACTTTCAACCTTTAAAGTCGTAGTAAACCGTTACGTCTTGTATTACTCTGGATATCCTCCATTCGCATCATCACCAAGCGTCGTCAATGCTGATTGTCTATTGCTTAAGTTACTTCAGGGGTCTCTCGAACAACCAAGTTTAAGATGTTTAATATGTTCCACTGGAATGACGAGTAGTTGTGAACTAGTAGGATTGTATTACCATTCCATTTGTTGGGAATACATCGTATAGCCTCAAAATGTAGGCGCTCTATTCCTGATAGAGACAGTTTACAGCCATAGGCATGAACATGCACTCTACTACATCCCTCCTAGACCAGGCTACCCTCTATATTACATTAGAAAGCGGTGTAGGACATTAATCATAGTTGTAGATCGTTTTTATTTACAAAAGTTACTTCAAGATATAATATTTCATGCTCTATTGCCTGTAGAAATGGAATCGCCGGTTGGGAACCATATGAGTGAAACCAGAAAGCGTTTCGTCAGCAAGGGGGGAGACCGTTAGTCCATAATGATGCGAGCGCCTCCAAAGTCTTCAATTTTGTAGGGGAACTTTTCTCCGGGACAGCCAATGAACATGGCCGACTTTGGCACCTGCAACTGCTGAGAAATAGCGTCCACTGTTTCTGGATCAAATTTGCCCTGGATGAAAATCATGTCGATCTGAATCTTTGGGTATAGTTCGTCCAAGAATCGATGATTTGCTTCGAGGCGCTCTGGGATCTCTTCGGCCTTTGAATAAACGTGCACAAGTCGGATGTTGCCTTTGTGTGAGTTCTCGTTGCGACGAATATACCGGATCGCAGCATGCAAATGGCTCAATCTGTCGTCTTTGGTAAAGTAAATGATTGGGTGATTTCGCAGTGAATTGATCATCGTCCGGATCAACATCGTGTGGAAGCTATCCCGCAACGTGTACAGACCCCGAGTGAACAAAGACTTCTTGGAAAGGTTAGGTGATGCAACTACGTTGGGCGACGAAAGCGCTTGACGGACGGTCTCACCCTCTTCACTGGCGGCTTCCTCTTCTGCAGCCGATCGTTGTTGAGCAATCGCACTGCGACCCTGTTCTTCAGTAGACGATCCAGCACACTGAGAGCTAGATGGATCTTGGAGAAATTCCGGTGGAGGCTCAAAGAATGACTTCTGCTTAATGTCGCTTGTTTGTTCAGACTTCTCCGGCATGGGTGAAGGAGAACGAGAAAGCATCTCTCGCTTTTTCTCCTCACGCGACAGCGAATCGATTAGAGGCTTGTTTGAGACGCCTCTTGTGATATGAAGGATGTTTCTCAGGATCCAGACACGGTCCATGAATGCCCAGAGGATAACATAAACGGCTACGAAATAGATGAGGAAGGTCTGGATGATATCTGGCGCAATGACGGCGTTACCAATAATTGCGCCGATGATGAATCCAAACACGATGAATGTGGTGGTAGCAGGCATGCGTTTCATGCCGCCACGAGAGAGCCGTGGCCGATTATAATGCAACATCAGGTTGGAAAAGCAATACGCCGCCAACACGCAGAGGAAAGCAACGGCAAACATACCAGAAATTGAGGTAGTGTCGCCCTTGACCATGCTATAGAGCGTGATGCACAAGACTAAGAAGAACAAAATAATATACTGGAGAGCTCCTGTCCACCGGTTACGAATGAGTAGGAATGGTGGCAAGATTTGGTCCCTGAATTAACATAGGATGGTAAAGTACGTTAGTCCCCCAATTCTACGTTTTGCCAACTTCTGTGGACTTGTAGATAGAAAGGTGCAACTGTTAAATGTAACCTTACTTTGACATCCGTTCAAAAAGACCGAGAACGCCAACCATGCCTGTCAACACGCCAGCTGAAAGAACAACACCAGCATCTGCAGTGACAAGATAACGAAGCCATGGGCTTGAACCAGAGGCATATCGGGCCAGCACGAGCAAGGCATTTGCGGGATTCTCGCGGATCTCTTGCATGGGCACAATTGCCAGTACGAGGACAGCCATTGGACCATTCAGCACCGTGATACTTGCCCACATAGAAGTCATAACTAAGTGAATGTGGATCTCTGGTAAGTTCAAATGTGCCAGTGAGGTCATTGCACATGAATGCTTCACACGACTGACAAAGGAAAAGTCACCTACTCTTGGGGTATGTCTTTGGTTTCAGCTGTTCAAGGTAACCCTCAACTCCTTCGTATCCAGTAGCTCCAAGTAAACAAATACAGAAACCATTCCAGATCAAGCGGGCTGGGTTACTGCCTCCAATAGGAGGCTCATTCCAGTTTGAAATCAGGACATCGTTGCCAATGCGGACCCAATGTATAGCGGCTGTGATCATGAGTACTAGCATCGTAGCAAGATGGATTACAAAGACTGTTGAAGCAACGGTAGAAGACTCGCGAACACCAAAGAATGTAACAATGGCGAAGACAACCATTATAATAATGGTCAGAGAAAACACACTAAGTGCAGCTGGGAGAGTAACCTCTGAAGCAACATACGCTGTGGCCGTGGCCGCTGACGTGACAGAGCTTTGGACATTGAAAATCATGTAACAGAGCGTTAGACTGTGCGCACTGAACACAAAAAAAGTCAAAATATCTATACTATCTAGAAATGCAGGGTAAACTTACGTTGCCATGTAGTCTAGAATGCTGAAGGTAGCTGCGATGGCAGTGATCCATTTAGCGCAGATGTTGATAAGGTACACGTATGCCCCTTTTCAGTACCAATGGTTGTTATTAAGGTGGGAAAATCGACGGGAAGTGTTAGGTCCCCACAGCAAGGTACACAAACAAAGTTGTTTACTTCTCGATAATTCCTTGTGGTTGTAGGAAAAAATTACCTCCGTTAAAGGGTAAGCTCATCGCGACCTCGGCCATGATCGCCTTCACAGGGTATAATAAGATGGACACAAGAAGGAAGGAGAATGGCGAATATTGACCTGCGATGACAATGGCAGGTCCCACGGTGTAGAAAACACTGCCTGCGATCTATTCGTCAATGCGTCCATAGAAATTTCGGCGAGAGTTAATCCGAGAACAGTAACTGATCATGTGCCTGTTTCTGCGTTCATTTCCCCTTTTACCAAGGATTTACGTGTGGTACTTCTAAACGTACGTCGTTCCCAGCAATGCCGATGCCTCGTAGTACACCGATCTTGGATTCGTCTGTTGGTTGACTGTGAGGGGAGTCAGATCTAGACACTTCAAGAAAATACGTGCTCCCCCAGCTGTCATCAGGGGTATGATGAGTGTTAGAGGACTGTTTCTAATAAAAGACAGGAACGACTACGGTGTGAAGGAGACCTCCAAGGCACACATAAAAGGACACCTGTATTCCGTATGAGGCGCTGGTTGAAAACATACCCTGCAAACTCCCATTCTTCTTCGGGACGAGGGCCGCTAGGACGAACTGTGTTGGAGGGTTCGATCCACTTTATCATACGGCCAGTTTCGCCGACCTCTAGACATCGTGGGTTAATCTGGCGCCTTTGGATAGTGAGCAACTCCGATTCTGCAAAGCTTGGTGGTGGCAAGTAAGGGATAGTCGAGAGCCAGTCACTTCTTTGCGTTTGTTGGTTGCGCAGGATGTTGTCACTGCCATCGCCAGAGGAGTTAGTATCGCCAGCATACTCGGAGAGAGATGCAGGCCTACGAGTAAGGCCAGAGGTCGTGGGTGAGCCTGTGGCCATGTTAATCCTGGTAGAGTATGGTGGATGTAAACGTCTGTTTTGTGTAAAAAAAAGGGGGGGACGCACAAACAGAAGGTTAAAGGGAGAAAAGTATAAGGTAGTGGGATAAAGCAGAGAAAGTTGGAATGTGCATGGACATTTTAATACAAATCTGTACAAGGCAAGCCACAGCAAACAAGTCGGCCGACCACCAACCACTGATGTTTGTTGTTTGTCAGTCCCTGACACCCTCTCCTCGCTACCTCCGCAATGGGCGTCATGCGTTCAGTCCATTTGTCAACGCCCGTCACCGCACTAGGCTTCCATCAACATGACATTCTCCTCTCAGGACAGGGCCCCTATCTCAAGGCTACTAATGTCGCTACAGCTGAATCATTAGCATGCATTCACCTTGGAGGTGATTTCAAGGTGCACAGGATTTTACTGGGTATGTATTGTCTGTATTTGTTGATTTTGTTTGTTGACAACCAGACAGGACTGATCCGTTTTAACCGTTACAACACCATTCTCATAGGCAATTTCCGCACATTCAACCATGTTGATCGGCGGTTACTGCTTGTGTTTGGCGCTAAAAGCCTCAAAGCCTTTCGCCTCCTTGTCCACCGATCAACAGACCTCCATCAACACCCCTTGTCAGCCAGTTTTGAACTTGTATTGGATGTGCCTCATCTGAAAGACTGGATACTGGATGTTCAGTGGCTCTGGAAGAAAGGCGATATACCACATTCAGTAGGTTGCATTGTTATATGCCTATCACACATATTGGCACCAATATGAATCCTGTTCCAATTCGCATCTCATGCAGATTACATGCCCCTTTTGTCTTCACACATAGACTTTTAGCACGCACGTTGGATCCCGTGATTCTGTTCAAACATCACCATCGTCCATAGCTGTTGCCTATGCGCATAACTTTGTCGACGTGTACGAATTTCCGGGAGATCTCCTCGACGCAACAACTACCAGCAGCCTTGCAGATCTTCACCTCTCTTACACAGTCCAATCCGAGGAACACTGCACTCTTTTTTGCGGGCGCTTCCACAATAACACGCTTGAGGATCTCATGTTTGCCAGTGGCACGTCGTTTTGTCAGGCGCTCATATGGAAGGTCCATCACCCAGGAGGCGGGGAGGCTCCTGTCGATAAGACATTGATTGGCCATGAAGGAATTTTGTTTGGCATCCGTTGGAGTGAGGATGGAAAGCATCTTACAACAGTGAGCGACGATCGCACAATACGCCTGTGGGATCTCACCAAGTCTGGAACGTAAGTAACCTTTGAGAGGTTCTAGAAAATCGGTAACCAGTGATACTTGCGCAGCATGCAGGAGAGACTGACAGAACACAATATTACTCGCATCCTGCCCACTACTAGACCGCACACTGTTTTATTTGGACATCTGGCGCGTGTCTGGGACTGTCAAATGGTTGGACAGTATCTTGTTTCCATCTCAGAAGATGCTTCCTGTCGCGTATGGAAGAACCCGATTGGAAGCAAAGCATCTGAAGATGGCTTTTCCGACTGCCTAGCATGTTGGGAAGGCCATAAAGGCAAGAATGCTTGGAGTGTTGCTATTGCTGACAACGGGGTTGTTGCTACAGGTGGTGGTGACGGTGGCATTCATCTGTGGCGGCTGGACAGTGTCGCAGAAAGTGCTGGAGGCGAGCGAGATACAAAACCACTTGGACTTCCAGATATCGAGACGTATGCTCCTGGAATCAATCTTGATAAGCCAGACTTTCCACGCGATTTTGTTCTCCTCTCACATACAAAGTCCGTCATGTCAACGCATTCAGGCTATCTTCTTTGCTATGATCGGGAGAAGGAGGAATGGTCAACGTTAATGGCATCACCCACCCTGAAAAATTACTCCAACATTGAGATAACACAATGCCGGAATTTACTCTTTGCAGCATGCCTAGATGGGAGTATGTGGATTGTTAGTCCATCGCAATCTTTTACGCCAGTACATGTAACCAACCTTGGCAACCAAAAAATCAGTGCCGTCCAGGCTTTTTCGGCGGCGGAGCAAAATAACTTTGTTGCCACAGTTTATCGTGCAAACAACACGATGACAATTCTGCATATTGAAGTCAACCTGTCCGGCGTCAAGGCAATTCCAATTTACAATGTCATTATTCCCGCTCGCTACAAGATCATTCATGCTGTTCACTTCTCTGCAGAATACAATCTATTATTGCTTGGATCACGAGAGGGCGCTGTGCTGATCTACCGCCTTACTGAGCAATTGCCTGCTTGTGATTCACCGAGTTCTCTCCATCCTATAACAGAGTTGACGCATTGCCATGGACGTGATTCGGTGACAAGCATCTTGCTTCGAACAGAGGAAGGTGAAGGCTATAGTGGGGCGAACAGGGTGACAGTATATTCTACTGGCCGCGATGGCAGCTGGGCAAAATATCGTCTCTATGGTTTGCCTGGCGCCGAGACCGTAGAATCTGCGGCACTCGACGACGAAGACGAAAACGAATCAGAGGACAGCAACAATGAACCAATGCGAGTCACAGAGTCCGAAATGTCTAGTTCAGTGCCGTCTCGTGATGATGGCGGCCCTGACTTACTCCTCAAAAAAGTCTTCCGTACCAAAGTAACTAGGGGCTGGCTCGAACAGGTAACGTCAACATCAGGCGATTCTCTGAAATAGGCTAATAGTATGCATGGTATTGACATCTGAGCACTCTTGTCTATCATCTAGGTTCTCATCTTTGAGGATGAGCTCATATTGATAGGATTTTTTAACAAGAAGCTTTTTGCCTACAACGAATCAAAGCACTTTGAAGTGTTTTCGATGCATTGTGGAGCTGGCAGTCGGAAGCGATGGAGATTCCTTATTGACAACTCGCGTCTTGAAACCGTCTCGCTCATGTTCCAGGCTGGTGATAAGGTGCAGGTCTTCCACCGACAACTGAGTGCTGGTTCTGGGTTGTTCCAAAACGCCAAACTGCAAAATAACTATCATGGACGAGAGGTGCGGCGCTTGCGTTTCCTTCAAAACGCACAATTCCCTACCGAGATACCACCCCCTATAGTGACGGCATCCGCCGGAGACGACAGTGTTCTTCGATTCTTTCAGTGTAAGTACTATATTTTGAACTCATGCTGCGCTTAAATATTTGCTTGATGAATACTTACTGATCAGCTGCACCGCTCTTTGCATAAAAACGGCACAGATATTCCTTACAAACTGAAGCACTCTACGACAAGGCTGCTTCCCCTCTGCAGTGTCAAACCATATCGTGGAGGCCCTATTCGATGCCTAGAATGGAGTTTGTGCTCGGAACCTCTCTCGTACATTCTTTTCACTGGAAGCGCTAAAGAATCTTTGCGAGCATGGCAAGTGACAATGGTTATCCCTAATAGCTTTCAGCCACATACGCTTGTTGATGCTGATGGTAACCAAATTGTTGCTCACCCATTTGTTTCTCTTGGCTGTCTTGAGCTGGTGGCATGCCCAAAGCTGAGTGAGGATGTCGAGGCAAGAGTAATGGATTTATCCGTGTTCAAGCTTCCTTTGCATCCAGAGTATCACTTTGTAGCAGCGGTGTACTCAGATGCCTCTGTGCGTGTTTGGCTCTTTGACGAGAAGAAGGGCACGTTTGTAATTGCCATAGACGGATTGCATCATAACCACTGTATTCTCCAGACAAGGGTCCTTCCTATTGGTGAAGGCTTACTTCTCTTTACGGCTGCCACGGATGGTAAGATTGCCCTGTTTGATATCTCACAGAGCATTGAGAATTTCCTTGTCCAGTACAAGGCTCATCCCGAGTATACTCCAGTGCGACGACGAGGAGGCGCAGGACGAAGTGAGTTTGAACGGCAAAAGCAGTTGTTTTCCCAACCTCTTGACAAACCTTTACTTGAAGTTAACGTGCACATGTCTGGCGTCAATACGCTTCATGTCCGCAACAATGGCAATGGGGGACTCGTCGTCGTATCAGGTGGTGATGACAACGCGCTTGTTGTGACTCGAGTGCAAGCAGAGTGGGACAACAGCCTTCAAAAGATTGTTGTCTCATATGCAAGAGTTGTTGCCCGTGAGGATCTTGCCCATGGTGCAGCTATCCAAGGCGTTAATATGTTGAGCCCGTTGATGGTGGTGAGTACCAGCCAAGATCAGATGCTGACATCGTGGGAACTGACGCCCACCGCAGGTGGTGACCGCGAAGAACTGGTGAAGCGCGAAAGCCATTTTGTACATGTTCCAGATCCCTCCACAATGGACGTCCTTCAGTCCCAGTAAGTTTATATCAGTGTGACGCAGAATTCTTTGAGCATTTCACCCCTCTCTTTTCCTCCTCCATATTTTTCACCCTTACTCACCAGCGTTTTCGCTGTTTCGCGCTTGCGCTCTTTTCTAGGGATCTTGGCACAAACCTCGTGGCTATCGCAGGTATTGGTGCGCAAATCATCGAGACAAAGGTTAAAAATGATGACTAAATTACGTCACCGAAGTTTCCCGCAAGCGTTGCTTGTGCGATCATTCTTCTCAGAAATAAAATATAAAATAAGAAAAAAACTGATCAGCTCCAACTGCAATCAACGCCATTCACTCAGAGCTTGTGGCATTGCATCAACTGAACACCACACCATGCCTCCGAAAAGACGAGCAGACGAGGAGCTTTCTGGAGCTGGAGGAGTAAATCCCACCCCAAACAAACGCGTTGCAGCACCTGGCGCAGGACCGTCTGCAGCAACAGGCGCCGCGGCTGTTCGAACCGCAGCACCAGCAGGCACAAGAGCAGGTGTTATGCGAGCAGCACCAAAACCCGGCGTCCGTAAGGTCGGCGCCGCGGCAGCCCAGGCGCGCGCCAAGGCCGCTGTACCAGGAGCAGGAGGCATGTCCATCGGCATCAAAAAAGAGCCCCCCAAACCCGCCATCCCTACCAGAAATGTATTAATGTGGTTCAGGACTGATCTGCGACTCAAGGATAACCGTGCACTTCACGCAGCCTCGGTGCGGTCCAAGGTGGGCAATCGCAACTTGATTGCATTGTTTATTGTGTCGGAGAAGGAATGGGAGCAACATGATGAGGCGCCTATCAAGATTGATTTTTGGATGCGCAACCTTGCCAAGCTCAAGGAATTACTAAACAACCTGGCGATCCCATTGGTAGTCAAGCGAGCTGATACACCTGAATCTGTGACATCGATTGTGGAGAGTGTGGTCAAGGAAATGGATATTAGTCATGTCTTTTGGAATGCAGAGCTCATGGTGGACGAACGGAGGAGAGATCGCCGTGTGAAGAAAGCATTGTTGGCGCTTCCTAATACTGTCGTGGAAGAGTGTGACGATCAGTGTGTAATCCCACCCAAGGAAATTACCACAAAGACAGGCAACCCTTACTGCGTTTTCTCTCCTTTCCGGAATACGTGGTCGACAATGGTGGAAACAAACCCTCACTATTTAGAGCTGTCAGATGAGCCTTCTGCAAATCCCGAGGAAGCTAAAAAGCTTTACGCTGACATTTTCGCCGCACCAGTACCTAGCTCACACCCACATTCGCTAGATCCGGAGCTGATGAAGGAGCTGTATCCAGCAGGTGAGGAGGCTGCGCATAGGAAACTCAAAGAATTTTTGGAAAAGAAAGCCAAGCACTATCACGAGACGCGAGATTTCCCTTACGAAGATGGATCCAGTTCGCTCAGCCCTTATATCTCTGCGGGCATTCTGTCGACACGTCAGTGTGTTGCAGCAGCGCGTGCCGCCAACAACAACAAGATTATGATTGGCAATGAAGGTTTAAAAACATGGATTAAGGAACTCATTTGGAGGGTAAGTTTCCAATAGCCAATGTTATCCGACACGTGAAAGACTATATATTCATTGGCTATTTCAGAGACTTGATGCTGACCGATCTGCTTTCTTCTTTTGATCTGTACGTCTATTGGCTCGCTATAGGAATTTTACCGAAACATTGTGGTGCATTTCCCCCGTGTATGTATGAATAAGCCCTTCCAGCCTATTACAGAGCATATGCGCTGGACAGCAGATCAGCGGCGTTTTCAGATGTGGACACAGGGCAAGACAGGTTATCCCATTGTCGATGCGGGCATGCGACAACTGAATACGGTCGGATATATGCACAACCGCGTGCGCATGATTGTTGCATGCTTCCTAGTCAAGGATCTGTTTGTCAATTGGCAAAAGGGCGAAAAATACTTTATGAACAATCTGATCGATGGCGACTTACCATCTAACAATGGCGGATGGCAGTGGTGTGCCTCGACGGGCACTGATGCTCAACCATACTTCCGGATCTTCAATCCAGTGCTGCAATCTCAAAGGTTTGATCCAAAGGGCGATTACATTCGTAAGTGGGTCCCCGAATTGAAGCAGTTGAGTGAGAAGCATATCCACGACCCTTACCATACACTTTCAGCCAAGGACTTTGCCAAGCTTGGTTACAGCAAGCCCATCGTCGATCACGCCGACTCGAAGAAGAAGTTCCAGGAGGAGTTTAAGCGCATCATTGCAGAACATTCGAGTTGAGCAAAATACGCATAATAAAAGAACTGCCTCAACTGCATCCAACTGTACTGTTGGCTAATATATTCACTGGATTTTGACTCTCATAATGACAAAGGTGATATTTGTCATGGATGGGAAATTTTCGTTTACCTTATCTCTTTATCGATGTTACCAGGTTTTGCCATTTGTCGATCAGCTCTCGTAGAATGTTCTCCATCTGTCTGCGTGTTTTCCTTCTCTGTACGAACAGCTTTGCCACTCTTTCTTAAAACTAAAATTTGAGCTGCAGGGTTTGTATCCCACAAGGAAAGCAGTCCCAACGTCCGACTTAAAATCAGGGCGTGTAGCACTCTACGCGTTTTTTTGTTTTTACCCCTTTCACCGATCATCCTTAACTCTCACTGCCAACATGTCGGACGAATCTGATTACGGGGCCATGTCCGTCGATGAGAGCGACGACTATTCCCCTACACCAAAAGCTGTATGTGCTCGAGATTCAACATTCCTGTATTGCAAAATAGGTCCTGATGACACGCATGTATTCAAACGCCACCAAATGGGTAACTAATGCATGACCTTTTCTGTTTCTCATTGTAGACCAAGCCCAAACCAAAAGCCAAAGCAGCCGCCCCAAAAAAGGCTGCCCCCACCAAGGATGGGAAGAAGCCCGCAGCTAAGAAGCGAAAACTTAGCGAGTCAGAAAGCGAGGATGACACTCCTGTGACTGGCAGCAAGGGCAACAGTGATGACGACGATGGAGACTTTGACGACGACGGCGACGAGGATGGCAAAAAAAAGTCTAAGCCAAAGGCCGCTGCCAAGACTAAGATTGCCGAGGATTATGAGAAGCGGACAATTGAAGAAATCTATCAGAAGAAGACGCCCCTCGAGCACATCCTGTTGCGTCCCGACACTTACATTGGTACAACAGAGATGAACGAACTTCAGCTCTGGGTACTCAATTCGAGCACTCAAAAATTCGAATACCGCACAGTGAATATCGTACCAGGCCTCTATAAGATTGTCGATGAAATTCTGGTAAATGCTGCGGACAATAAGGTAAGACGTCAATTATCGACAGCTCTTCTGGAGCTTTGTTGCATGCTCAGGAGATCTTTGATTGTATGACGCAACTGATGAATCAACCGCCTAATATTACCTCCGTCATCTATTACCCCTATAATAGATCAGAGACCCAAGCATGGATACCATTAAGATTGAGATTGACAGGACAAAAGGCTTGATTTCGGTCTATAATAACGGCAAGGGTATCCCCGTCGAGATTCACAAAGTCGAGAAGGTGTATGTTCCTGAGCTCATCTTCGGCCACCTATTGACGTCCTCAAATTATGACGACACACAAAAGAAGGTAACAGGAGGACGCAACGGTTATGGCGCCAAGCTCTGCAACATCTTTAGTGACGAATTCATTGTCGAGACAGCGGACGCCAAGAATTGCCTGCACTACAAGCAAGTCTTCAGCAAGAACATGTCGGTCACGGGCAAGCCCAAGATTACTCAGAACAAGAAAGGTGACGAGTTCACCAAAATTACTTTCAAACCAGACTTTGCCCGCTTCGGCATGACTGAGATTGATGACGATCTAGAAGCACTGCTCAAGAAGCGTGCGTATGACTTGGCAGGATGCGTCAAAGGCGTCAAGGTGCTGCTGAATGGTGAACGCATCAAGATCAAGAACTTCAAGGAGTACATTAACATGTATTTCCCGGAGGGAGACGAGAAGCCCAAGATTGTCTACGAGAATCCCAATGATCGCTGGGAGGTTGCTTGCGTGGTGAGCGAGAGCGGTCAGTTCCAGCACGTCAGTTTCGTCAACAGTATCTCAACGTCTAAAGGTGGTGTCCATGTCGACTACGTCTCTAATCAGATTGTCAAGGAATTGGGCAACATGATCAAGAAGAAAAAAGCGAATGTCAAGCCCGTACAGATTAAGAGTCAGATGTGGGTATTCATCAATTGTTTGATTGAGAACCCTGCATTCGACTCGCAGACTAAGGAGAACATGACACTCAAGGCATCAGCGTTTGGATCCAAGTGCGAGCTCAGCGAAAAGTTCTTCAAAGATGTTAACAGATCAGGAATCGTCGAAAGGGCTGTGTCATTTGCCAACTTCAAAGCTGATCAGGCGCTAAAGAAGACGGATGGATCTGGTCGCAAGAAGCGTATCAATGTCGCCAAGTTGGAGGACGCCAATATGGCGGGTCGGCCGGGACATAAACAGAATGCGACGCTCATTCTCACGGAGGGAGACTCTGCCAAGACACTTGCTGTGGCCGGATTTAGCGTGGTCGGGCGCGACTACTACGGTGTGTTCCCACTTCGAGGCAAAATGCTCAATGTTCGTGACTCCAAGTCCATTGAAGTTGTCAAGAACGAAGAAATCACAAACCTTAAAGAGATTCTCGGTCTGAGGCATGGTGCGACATACAAGTCTACAGACGACCTTCGCTATGGTCATCTGATGATCATGACGGATCAGGATCACGACGGCTCGCATATCAAGGGCTTGCTTATTAACTTTCTGGACCATTATTACCCGTCCCTACTCAAGATCCCTGGCTTCTTGCTTGAGTTCATCACGCCTATCGTCAAAGTGACGAAAGGCAACCAGTCACACTCCTTTTTCACCATTCCCGAGTACCAGGCATGGTGTGAAGCAAACAATACCCGTGGCTGGAAGATCAAATACTACAAGGGTTTGGGTACGTCGACGACACAGGACGCCAAGGACTACTTTAGTCAGATGTCACGCCACCGTAAACAGTTTGCTCCGCTGACAGATGAGGATCGCACTATGGTCGACTTAGCGTTCAACAAGAAAAAAGCGGATGACCGCAAGCAATGGCTTGCCCAGTTCCAGCCAGGAACGTATCTTGACAACCGCATGGCGGAGATCCCTATTCAGGACTTCATCAATAAGGAGCTCATTCTCTTCTCGATGGCCGATAACGTCCGCTCGATCCCCTCCGTTGTTGATGGTCTCAAACCTGGTCAGCGTAAAGTCATGTTTGGTGCCTTCAAAAAGAAGATTTCAGGCGAAATCAAGGTATGTACCTCTTTACTATGCAAATCTCTTCTCGTTATTCCCCATTTCCTGAACTTTTCCATTTTGCTAAACCTCGATATATTCTCATCCCGTCATCAATAGGTCGCTCAACTGACAGGTTATGTTTCGGAACAAACCGCGTACCATCACGGAGAGCAGAGTTTGACGATGACAATTGTAGGTCTGGCACAAAACTTCGTGGGCAGCAACAACATCAACCTGCTTTCGCCTAATGGTCAGTTTGGTAGTAGATTGCAAGGTGGCAAGGATGCTGCTAGCGCTCGTTACATCTTCACTGCAGTACCCCCGATTTCGCGCAAGATTTTCAACCCGAATGATGACGCTCTGCTCACATACCTCAATGACGATGGTGACTGGATCGAACCTGAGTGGTATATTCCTGTGGTACCCATGGTTCTGGTTAACGGCTCAGACGGTATTGGCACTGGATGGTCGTCATCGATTCCCAACTACAACCCTCGTGACATTGTCATGAACATTCGTCGACTAATGCGAGGAGAAGAAATGCAGGAGATGACGCCTTGGTTCCGTGGTTTTACGGGCACAATCGAACGTGAGGGACCCAACAAGTACAGGGTGCTGGGTAAATACGAAATCTTTGGCGATGATACAGTACAGATCACTGAGCTGCCTATTCGCACCTGGACATCGCCCTACAAGGAGCAGCTAGACAGCTGGGTGGCTGGCACTGAGAAACAGCCTGCGTGGATCAAGGATTATCGTGATGATGGTACGTTGTCCCGAATTAACTTGACTCTTACCTTTGCGCCGGAGCAGCTTCGTAAGGCAAATGCCAACGGCGAGCTTGGCAAGAACCTGAAGCTCATTGGATCAATCTCCACAAGCAATATGGTTTGCTTCGATCCTCAAGGTCGTATCAAGAAGTATTCATCCCCAGAAGAAATTATCCAAGACTTTTACGATGTCCGCCTTGAGTTTTACCGTAAGCGCAAGGAGTACATGACAGACATCCTGACGCGTGAATGGACCAGATTGGACAACAAGGTTCGCTTCATTCTGATGATCATCTCGGGCGAGCTCGTTGTTCAGAATCGTAAGAAGGCTATCATCATGTCGGACTTGCGCATGCATGGTTTCACACCTGCTGACCAACTTGATAAGCCTAGCGGTAACCTGCCCCCGGCCTCCACACCCAATGAGGAGGACGACAGCGAAGGAGCTGACGCCAAGGCTGAAAGCAGTGGCACAGAGTTCGACTATCTGCTCAAGATGCCCATCTGGTCATTGACGGAGGAGAAGGTCGAACAACTCAAGAAGGAGCGCGAAGCCAAACATCAAGAACTCAAAATCCTGATTGGCAAGTCGGCCTATGACCTTTGGAATGAAGATTTGGACGAGTTCCTTGCCGCATGGGAAGCAGTACTTGAAGCCGATGCGGTTGAAGAAGCAAATATGGGCAAAGGTAACAAGACCAAGGGTAAAGGCAAAGCCATGCCTATCGCGCGCAAAAAGGCCACCAAGAAGGGCAGCGATGACGAGGACGATGGAGACTTCACCCTTTCCAAACCTAAGAAGACGAGTACCCCCAAGATCAAGGAAGAATCGCCCTCGGTGGATCTAACGGCGGTGAAAGTCAAGGCAGAGCCGCCAGGAAAGTCATCAGGCATTACATCAACCGCTAAGAAGCAAGCGACTTTGTTCGACATGATGAAAAAGTCTACAGCGTCAAAGGTGAAAGATGAACCTATGGAGGATGTTATAGCCACACCAAGCAGCATGTCCAACGCAGGCAACGATGACGATTCTTCGGCTACGTCCACATCGACCAAGAAGATTAAGGCTGAACCGAAGGCTTCCGCTAAACCCAAGTCAGCTGGCCGTAAGAAGAAGGCTAAAAAGGATCGATTCATTGACGATGACGACGAGGGCGACGATGATGAAGACTTTGCACTGAGTGGTGAGGACGAAGGGGATGATGCTGCGATGGACGTTGACGTTGCGCCTCGTCCCAAGCGCGCTGCTCGGGCCGCTCGCCCAACCAAGTCACTTTATCTGGAAGAAGGCTCGGCCGCAGAAGAGAGTGATGAAGATGACTATGTGAAGATCTCAACTTCGTCCACACGTGCTCGTCGTGCATCGGCTGGCAGTCGCAAGCGAACATCTACCCACGAAGGAAGCGAAGACTCGGACGGCAATGCTCGAGATGTTGACATGTCAGGACAGAGCGAGGACGACGATGATGGCAGTAGCTTTGAGGACGCCAATGGTAATAAGACCAAGGTGACCACGCCAAAGAAACAGTTTGCGTCTGTCATGATTCCTGTTCTCAAGAAGCCCGCTCAGCCGGTTTTCACACCTGAAACCAAGAAGACGTTTGATCTGACGACTGGCCATGATAGCGATGGCAGTAATATCGATGGTGAGATGACCTCGGGCAAAGGAAACACAGCGGACAAGGACAGTGGAAGTGAATTTGAAGATGACCTGCCGACCAAGAAGCCCTCAGTAGCCGCCAAGCCCAAGTCAAGGACAGCAGCGAGAAAGAAACTCGTGTCGGAGGACGACGACGATGGCGACTATGAAGACGTTGCTCCGTCATCAAGCAGCATCAGCAAAGCTAAAAAATCGATTGGTTCTGCCTCAACATCGAACCTTGCGCAGCTGACGAAGCAGAGCGAGGTTGAAGAGGCTCCCAAAAAGTCACAGTCGTTGGCAGCATCTCCTTCCCAGCCAAAAGCCTTGTCGGCACGAGACAAGCTTCTGGCGGACCTAGACGATGATCTCCCAATGCTTCTGTCGTCCTCCAGGTCTGGTGGAGACAAAGCACGCGCGGTAACCAAGAAAAAGCCCAAATATGTCGATATTAGCGATGATGATGATTAATAGTATTCATAGTTTTTCTGCAATTGTAATTGCGCGACCCTTTCACAGTAAAAACGACTGTGGTTCTTGCGAAATCGCACCTAAATGAATGTATCATCCTTCTAATGAAAAAATGAGTAAGGTGACTGTGCAAATCAATGAGCTCTACCGGCTCTTGAGCCTGTCACCCGTGGTTGAGACGCACCCTTTCACTGCCACTTCTCCATTTAATGTCTCAAATGGCCCCAGTCACACCCAGTCGACCCATTACGTTGAAAGTCTTTCCATTTATGTCACCATTTTTTCTTCAAATACTCCTCGCTCCTCTATCTCTTCACTAATGCCATGATCAAGGATATTGCTGTGAACAAGCTGAATAAGAAATCTGTGCGATACCCACTAAAGGCTGCATGGTTACTCTACCGCCTACTAGGTCTACAACTATTCATTGCACTGCTGATCTGTGTCGCTAAATGGTGTGCCACTTTTCTCATCGTCAAATTCAAATTTAAACGGCGGTGGGCCAAATGCACTACGTAGTTCTGAGAGATGCGACCATTGCAGCGATCGTGAACAGAATATAGCATTTCGGCATCGAATATATGCAATTGATGCATAATGAGCAAGGGAGTATCAAATCAACTATCGTTTGCATGTTGTTAGACGATGCTCTCGCTCGCTACTTTCGATCAGAAGTTAAGTTGCAAAAATAAAAAAGTTGGTCCTCATCACAAGAGTATGCAGATGAGTATATGACTCTCTGTCTTTCGCCTTATCGGTCGCTTTCAGTCTAGAAAGTCATATTTTGTCAGATGTACCTCGTAGTACATACGACCATTTGGGGTAGTAAAGGTGTAGGACAAGAATCAGTTTCAAACGTGTAGAATCGAATTCAGATGTGCTTCTATTTTCCTTTTATCTCCGATTCTAGTGGACAGCTTTGGTGATTTTGATAATACAATATGGCTAAGAAAAAAAAACAGCAAGAGGAAAGACTATATGGGTGTGTATGATGTAGAACCATTAGCTGCTTCAGTGAGAGGTGTCGAAGATGGGTCGTTCAATACAATCAATTTGCGGCTCACCGCCATCTCCACCGCTGAACTGCAGTTGCCCTCAGCGCTGTTCGAGGCCACTTTTTCGTCGTGTTGCTCATACATACAGTGTGGATACTTATGCTGGTCCTCATCATTCAGTACCGTGGTGTCTGTCACACCACTAGCCTCGGTACCGCGCTGCATCTGCTGTTCCCATTCCTTTGGGATGGCAGACAGCGCCTTACCGCTACCAGCACTTGAATGCGTGTCACTCTGCAAGCCATGACGGTTCCCGATCGGCCCGAGAGCAAGTGCATGATCCAGACCATGATCACTGTTGCGAGTCAATGGAACATGAGGAGGGCTCGCTGGAGCTGGGCCCGTAATGGATGAAAGACGCCCAGCAACAGCCTGCTGGTGCTCGAAGCGATGTGAGAAACGATCCCATATGTGACTTAATGTGGAGGCTCGCCGTTGGCGACCCATTGCAGCATCTCCCTCCTGATTATCGAGTGGTGGATGCTCATGCTGGACTGGTCGTTTGAGTTGCTTTTGTTTCTGCAGCCAGCTTTGGTGTAGGCGTTGCTGCTGAATTTGTTTCTCCTGTAGCTGTAGCTGTTCTCTTTGTTGTTGAATTTGCTCACGCTGTTGTTCTAATTGAGCCTCAAGCTGTCGCTGACGTTGCTGCTGCAACCTCCGTTGCTCTAGAGCTGACTGCTGCCGTCGTTGCCTTTCCTCCTCTTGCTGCTGTTCATGGGAGGTGATCCAATTATCCCGCCGCACCATTTGCCCAATCTCCAACCAGCGGTCCATTGTCTTCTTGTCTGGCAGCTGCACCAGCCAGCATTGATTGTGGATCGAAATGACTCGGATCACAAACTCATCTTGGGAACTACCAGAAGCTTCATCATTCTCCAACCCATCAGTCGCGAATATTTGTATGGAACTTGGCAAGCCACGACGAAGATCATCGAGGCGTGCTGACGAGTCCGTCGAGCTCCGATGTTGAAAGGGGCTGGAGGCTACGGCGGTTGCTGTGCTTGGGGAGAGATCTTGAGGATCACTGGGAATTACAGGTACTCCCTCCTTTCCTACCTCCGCGCCCACTACTGACATGGAGGAACGTATGGCAGCCGCGCTAGATGACGACTCGGGTTCGACAGGGACCGTCACCTCCGCTGGAAATGAACGCTGCTTGGTCTCTGCTGCACCAATAACCTGGCTACTACTGACCGCTGATGACTGGCTGGCGCCGTTGCTATTCTTGAGGCTGTTGCCATCTGATTCGTCATATAGCTCTGAAGAAGGCGTATTACGTGCCTCGATGGTCGCATTCCAACCCTGTGGAATATCTACCAAATGCTTAGATATCGACATGTTGCCCACACTATACCGACGCCTGGATGGTTTGGCTTCGTCACCCTTGACTTTGCCACTCTCAACTCTGTCATCCTCCTGGACTGTGTCTTGGACTTGACCGCCCTGACCTTGAGACGAAGAGATTATAGCACTAGATTGATGGCTTCCTGTCGCTCTTCTCGACTCCTCACCTTGGACGTCTCGGTGTTCTGGCGACAACTGTTGTCGCTGGAGGGCCAAGGAAGGATTCGCACACTCAATCGAGTATAAGATTAGACTTTGTGCTTTCTCAGTCTCAAGCTATAGAAAAGAAAATGATATGATAATAACCGGATACGGTCAGTAGAGAGGCGTGGATAAGTCTGGAATACAAAACAAGCCAAATGGGGAAAACATGACTTACATCGATAATGACCAAGACTTTGGAGCGAGGTACAAAGATAATACGCGACATCCTCCATTGAGCCAGCACGCTAAGTACGTACCAGCGCTGACGCTGCACAGGGACTACGACGGTATATGAATCCATCTACACAGAAAGAGAAGAGAATGAGAATGAGACTTTCAACATTTAGACTTTTTCCCTAATATCACCACATCATTTGTTAATACCATGAAATACATACACGAATCTCCTTGAGAGCATGCTTGGTACTCCCAGCCGATTGCTGGTGTGGGCCACTGTGCGTAACCCCGGAGCGGCCAATGCTGGGAGCTGCATTGTCTGTTTTCTGATGATTGATATTCCCTCCTTTGGCTTTGGCCTTGGAAGTTGTTGACGAATGATCGGCACTCTTGCCAATGGTTGGAAGTATAGGCTCGTCCTTGTGCCGCTTCGAGAGACTCTCTTTCGTTACCCGAGCTGGAAGGCTCAACAAGGAAGGGCTAAAAGACTTTAGCTCCGTACCCGGTGGGTGGCCAGCAGACGGAGCGACTCTCGATTCATCCATTCCAGAGAGGAGCAAAGGATGGATAGCAGCTACTGCCGCTGCCACTCCAGTTGGTGAGCGATACGCTGCGACTGCTTTGCGAATATTGCTCTCATTGCCTCGGCCTCTCAATGAGGCTGGGCGGAAACTGCCTTTTGGAGGTCGAACCATTCCCAATTCTTCATCTATGTTTTCCACGTCAATGTCAGCATCGTCTTCAATGTCACCAGGATGCTTGGTAAGGTATCGCTTGCCATGATGAGTGTAGAGGGTTTTGCCAGGATGTGGCGACAACATGGACGACTCGGTGGTATTAGAGCTGGCCACCAGCACTGAATGTAAATCAGCCGGACCAAACTCACGGATCGACTCGATAGTACTGTGTGTCTCGACGGTATTGTGGTGTGCAGGGCCAGAAGAAGCACTTTCCATGGTGCTAATAGCCGTGAAAGACAGCTGATGGTGAAGCAGACTGGAGTGTTTTAATCTCGTACTAGGGAGCGACGCATCAGACGATGCACTAAGGCTGCTCTTCCTGCTGTTGTCAGTTGTAGAAGGAGTAGTGTTGGGCGGAAATAGCCGCCAAGCAGGGGTGATGCGGTTGGAAGACGAGGGTGCAGATCCAGAAGCGGGTAGCAAGGAAGGTCGCTGAAGATTTTGTGTAACAATATTACATTCGCCATGCGGAGACAACGAGGTGGAGGAATGGGTAGCTCCGGGGAGGGAATGAGTCGGATGCAGTGTAGGAGAGCCAGCTAACCGAGGTGACCACGCGGGCGACGACGCCGGCTCGCTGTTTGAAAGCCGGCATTCACTTTCCGCTGTGTTTGTTCCACTCGGCTCACCAGACGTGGTAGTTGCCGACTCGATCTGAATCCTTGCCATACAAATATTCGACTCTGACAAGTTGATCGATGTGTCACCTTCTCGATCTGGCTCTTGATGATCTGCATCAACCTCATTTGGTCTTGGCGGCTCTACTGGAGATCGTGATCGGGACAGTGGATGGGGTCCCTTCCATGGCATGTCATGCGCATGTGATAATGGAGTGAACGTCGATAGAGGTGCAGCGCTGTCAACGGCCAAGCTGCTGGAGCAGCTACTGTTAGCCATCCAACGAAAGCTATCAGACGTGCCGCTAATACGATGCATATCTGAATGAAGCGTAGTCATGTCGAAGTCACCGCTCGTTGTCCTTGTCGCCCTGTCGAGATCCAAACGCCTCACAGATTCCACCATCGACGATGGCGCAGCCCTACCGTGTTCCACTAAGGAATAGGTATCGCTTCTTGCATCGTGCAACGGACTCACTTCGTGTTCCACCCCACTTCCTCTATGGTAACTTGAGGTTATGGAAGGTGGGAATGTATGAGAAGAAGGGGCAACGTAAGCTTCGCCGCCCAGTGGCCCACGCTTGATGACAGCATGTGGAGAGTTTGGTTGGATAGAGTTCGGAACACAGCCACCACCACCGGTAGGGCCTGGATGAATGGGCAACTCATCTTGCAAAATCTCATCCAAATCTCGAGTGTTTCGCCCCGCAGCAACATGCATACCCTTGCGTTGTAAGACAAGGTTATGCAGTTTTGGGCAAAAGAGGATCATGAACTCAAGCAAGCTCACAACGTATACGGAGACGATCGTGACATGGTACGTGACTTGGTAAAACTCTTTAGGGAAGCTCTGGACAATCATGATCACGACAGCAAACATTGCAAGAATGCTATATTCATTTCACAAAAAAACAATTATGTATTATAATTAGTACCCTAATTCAATGCCATAGCAGCATTCTGACTGTTCCTAGCAAGACACATTTCTAGCTTACTAGATGGTGGTGGCAATGGCGCGTGCTTCATTCCAAAGCCGGGTCACATTCCGAGTCTGAAAGGCAAGGTACACAGCAAATAGAGAAACAAGGACAGGAACAATGCACATGGCAATAATCCAGCCTGTTTCTGGCTCTGCTGGACTACAGTACACCCAATACTGAGCGTCAGGCAAGCTTAGCAAACTAGGCCGCGAATCGTCGACTAAAATGTGGACAAGATTCGGAATTAAACAGGCAATTACAGGAATAGACACGACCTGGAGAAGGTACCGGTTCGAGACAGCATGACTGATCCGACTGGCACTGTTAAAGATGCGGTAGATGCGGAAATTCTTAATGGCTAAGGCCGAGATGTTGACCGTAAGGCCTAAAATCAAAAGCGTCATTCCAATTTTACAAACGCCGACGGATGGCGTGCTGAGCTGAAGGCAGATCCAGATCAACGGCAAGAGCATGCCAAATAGCTCAATGATGCAGAATAGGGGACTATGGATAAAGAGATATGACAACATTTAGGAAACTGTCCCGGGACCGACAAGAGTAACAAAACCAAAGGTTGTTCCTCAATCATATATACCTGGCAGACTTGATAATAATGTTGCTACGATGAAAAATGACTGTTATGGCAGTTGCAGTCAAGCAGAACATGAGAATACTGCACAATACCACCATAATGATACTAAAAGGGCTTTCGATCCTGGGATTAAGTTCTAAGGAAGAGGAGATTATGAAGATTGTACATACAAGCGTGCGTGGTAAGAAAGGTGGTGAAAGTGTACGGAAAATTTACAGGTTGATAAAAATCCACCACATTCGAATCCGATTAATGCGCGTACTTACCGTTCCATGAAGGCGCATACAGAGGCACATTAGTTGTCCCGTCATTGAAAATAACTGGGCGAAATATTTCGAGCCTTCCGCCGTCCCAAGTACCGTGTGACATACTCGTTCCATTTTGAAAGCTGATAATGGAAATCCGCCTACCATTTAGATGAAGAGGAGATAGTAACCCTGTTAGCATTCACATATGTGATAAAGTCATGCCTGCCAAGCGCAAGAGATTCTTAAAGAAGATTATAAATGCAACTCGTGGCTTAACATACACTGAGCTTGGACTTCCGTCAGGGTTGAATGTGAATGAACCGCCAGCAGTATCGAATTTCATTGTACCAAGAGTGTCTACGGAAAGCTCTGCGCTCCTTCTACCACGCCGCAGCTCTAAAAGTTGCTGTGTCCTCTCTGTCTCATTTGGATAATTTTCTATAGTCTCGCGGACAAGCTAAAAAGTAGAGAAGTTAGTAAGCACATTTTGTTCAACCACTACCATTTTTACTGATTGTTCTAGTAAGTGCTGTTGACACTGATTCCCATGGTTCATCTTTAGCGGATGCTTACCCTGGCATACCCTTGGGCAATTACCTCGAGACATGAATATGCAAAGGATTGATGCGACCTAAAAGTCATATTTTTGTTTCCTGCGCCAGGATATCTGAATGAGGAATACAATAGAAGCAGACACGTTGTAACTACCGTATTAGAAACATCCTCAAGTCCTGTGTGGTTTTCATCAGTCAGTGATATGCAGTGCCGTACTTTGATGGATCACGAGAAGCCCACTCTTCTTGGAAATGATGGAATAGTTCCCAGTCCGAAAGATTCCATTGAGCATCAGCCATGATGAGCCCGTTGAAATCTGTGTAGCGGTCTAAACGGGCAAGCGAGTCTGACAAGTCCATTGGCGTTAACCAGGTGTGGCCTTTGTTAAACAGCCCTGCTTCTCTATTATAGGGACAACACAGTTTACAGATGTTTAATAGGTGAGTATTATGTAATGCCCTCCCCTCAAAAAACCGTGTGCAGACAATGCGTTAATGATGGAGAAATAACACATCTTATTCAATGTGAGCCTCATATCTTACCGTAGTTTATTCAAAATGCGAACCTGCCGTGCCCGGGGGGCCACAAGGACATGGATACGCGTGTCGCTACGCTTTAATGCCTTAATAGTGTCTGCCATTGTTAAACCTGTATCGTCATCGTTCTCAATCTTATCGCTATCTTGAATCTGATACTTGACTACCATTATGTTCCTCTCTCCTAAAATCTGAGAGACAAGTTTTTCTCCTATGTGTGTATCCGTTATAGCAGAATGAATTTTGTGGCCAAAAGAAACTAGTAACGATAATGCTTCAAGGCTCCAAATCGATCGTATTTCCTACCTAAGAGTCCAACAGCATCCGTAGTATAAATAAGCGAGATTCTCCGCCATTCGTAGTAAGCCACGACACGACTGAGAGCATTCAGATACGCCAAGGCAGATGGTGAAGTACGGAAGAGGTAAGGGAACCGCTGCAACCCTGTCAGATCCGTGCTAGCTGTTAGACGACCAAGACAAGAGCGTGTAGAGCAGCTGTGAGTACTAGTCAATGATCATATATGCTCCTCTTGACATTCATGGTGCTTCAAATATTAAAATGGAAAGGTATAGTAATATTACAGGAAGTAAAAATACAATGGGGAACGCCGACGCTTGATGTCATTAGAGCCTCTGCTACTGTAAATTCGGCATCAATGTCACCGACTATTGCAGCGACCTTTTATTCACGGAATCCGTTGAACCGAAAAGGGGAAAAAATTAGATACCAATGCGCAACTCATGGACAAGAGCTGGAGGCAACATTCTACATTGTTTGTTGAATATCACTTACATCCAAAGCTAGGAGCCGAGCGGTAGCGGAAATTGCAGCAGCGGTTCCACTAATATTGGTTTGTGGAATAGGTTGTTGGCTATCTCTGATGACCAATGAGACATTCATGCCTAACCAGCAAAAGGAGTGCTCTAGTGGGTCAGGAATTACAGGTGCTTGGAAGATCAGCCATATCCCTGCTTTGCATGAAAAACATCGCGTACACAATGAATACGCCGCAGATAAGAGAAGTAGTACATCTACCTGGTATCCTTTGGTGACTATTGATATGCTCGGCTGCGATCCTTATTGCCTATTTTCCGTTGGTGTCAGATTTCAAATCTCTGATTCAGCCCCTTAGCCGCTCTTCGCTAGCTGTCAATAAATACACCACTCTCCTTCTCTCTGTCAGATAGTGGGCAGGTCTCTTACTGTGAATGCTTGGCGTGATAGCCTACGACGATATCCATGGGCTGGATCTGCAAAGGGAAGGAGCACGCCAATTTTGAGTGTTCCAGGAACCCCATACCACAAGTCTTTAAACTCGTCCTCCAGAATGGATGGTGGCCGAAAAGGTAAATCGTAGCTTGGTCCTGGACTCAGAGGCACTCGTGGCAAGGTAGGAATGGTGTACGTGGGGGTGGGTAGATATATAGGTGACGGATCCATTGTAGTTGCAGTCGCGGTCGTGGTCTTTGATGGAGTCCCCATAGGCGGAGTGGATAGAAGCAAAGGGAGGGGGACATCATGGTTATCAACCTTACTTTGTCTTTGGTGCGCGAAATTTTGACGAGGGAGGAGGAGGATGACGATCAAAAGGAGGTAAGGTAAAACAAGAACAAACGACCATAGCGACGCATGACTGCGACCGGCGAAAGCGCTATGTTTCCTTGGTTTCTTCAACAATAGTGACCAAGGCTTCCTTTGGTTGTTGAATATTGTATGGGGGGTGGCCACGTAGCGATGGTGAACTATGGATCGGTTCGATCTCTCCATGTTGCGGTATAATAGTGCAAAAGCCTCGCTGTCCTTGGGCGAGCAGGAGGGTCTGTTAGAGTCATTTAACACTGCTTGGCGCAGGGATGGCGAGGAAAGGGAGTGTGGTGTACTCAACGAGAGAGGAGTGGGATAGAAAGATGTGAGTGAAAATCCTTTGTTTACAGCCGCTGCCTATTGAAATAGGAACTGTAAACAGGAGATGTGGATGGGTGGATGTTGCTGTTTATTGTTGTTGAATCTGTTATCAAAGAGGCAAAGAACGGCCAAGCCAAGAGGGTATACAAAATGGGGGGGGTAAGAGAGAGAAAGATGGGAACCTTTGACTTGATTTCACAGCCTCCTTTTTGAATGCGAGATGCCCAGTTGGTTGGGACAAGATGTTCTTTGCATTTTCCCTTAAAAAATTTGTGTGGCTCAAACGCCAATTATAATACACCGAAGCGCACTACAAAATGCTGCTGCAGGATAGCTGTAACAGATCTGATACAGGTCCATTCAGCTCTGCCACTCTACATTGCTGTCGCGTGTGAGAGAGCCGTCTACATTAACTCGATTGCTTCCACCCCATCAACATTAGGGTGTTCAATATCCTTTTTGCTCTGGATCAGTCTGAGTTCGCACTGCTTGACAATAGAGGCTGCACTGGCTTGAGTGCGGTCAAAACCAGGTCCTCCTGTGAGGCCCTTCTGGGCTAAGTACGTTCGCAGTACAACTGCATTCATTGTCCCAATGACCTTGATGCACGCCCGTGCAAGCGCTGTCAGGCCCTTGTCCTTTAATGCATGATCGCCTGATGGTTGGTTGTCTCGGAGCGCCTCTTCCAGTCGTGCTACAAGCAGGGCTGAAAAGAGATCACCCGTGCCCGTAAAATATCCATCATATGTAGGAAATGAAATTGCGAAGATCCTTGCCGCCTGCTTTTCATCACCTTCACGGCTGCTACAGACACAATACAAAGTAGGCTTCTTCACACCATCTTCTACCGAATGGTTATCAGACAAGCCACCATTAATGGCATGGATAGCATGCTCTTCGACCTCCTTGACTGGCAATGCAACGGATGTCAGCACAACATTTTCAACCCCTGCGTCGTGGAAGGTTTGGATGGCCAGCTTACATGTATCCCAACTGGTAATTTGGATACCTGTTAGAACTCTTTTGGGAGTGAGAGAAGGGATGGTAAGAGACACGGTCGAAAGGACCCACTATTAGAATCTGCTTCTTCGATTACATTAGAAACGTGATGGAAGTGAGGGATGGTCAAGCTGCTTGACGTTTGGTATGCTCTTTCTAGTTCGATCCTTTGCAACCTACTCTGCCTCAAATTGATTCGGTGTAATAGCCTTTGCAATTTTCATCATATCTCGGTAGACGGGGATGACATCTGGTTGGACATATAATTCCCCATTATCGCCCATGACTGGATCAAGGACTGAGGTGGCATGGATACAGGCATGAGTGAGTGATTCACGTTCAAACCAAAGCTTGCAAATATGAGTCAATTTTTTTCCCTTCCCTCAGTGCATTTCCTACCTTCACCTACCAAAGAACGGATCTGATTTGGACTTGAGACGACCAATGATCTTACTGACGGCTGTCAGGTTCTCGGCGCTGCCAATATAGCCAGTGAGGATGTGTGAGTAGTCATCCAGGTTGTTCGATTCGATGCCATCCAACAGTTCTACCAACTGCTTAGCGTTGGCCCTCTCTCCTGTCCAAGACGGATATCCTTATATATTGTGTGCAAGAATGTATAAAAAAAATCTTTAGTAACAGACAGAAACATCCGGTTCAAATTCATTTTTGCTATCCATTCCTCTCTTCATACTGGTCTGACTTGGACCTGGCATTTCAGTGATTAGTCATACCAGTATGATTCGAAAAGTTGACAGTGTTGATCACATCGACATCAAACCCTAGGAGCTGCAATGGAAAAGTGGCTGCCTTATTGCCACAGTACCCAGAGACCATGTGCGATTGGATGCTCAGTACTCGCGGGCTTGACATGATTGGGATGCGAATTTAGGTGGACGAATGAAAATGAAAATGGGAAAAAAGGATTGGGAGAACTGACAGGGAGCATGCTCGTCTCCTTTTGTGCAACACAAACAATCCCCCTTTCTCACATTTTTGACAATTTGGTGGCACAAAGTGCGGAGAGAGAAAGAGAGAGGAGAATGAGACGAGCGAAGCACATTCAGTAACAGAACACTGAAGGTCATCTATCAAACATGCACACACAGCGTGGCACATAGCCATGATCCTTGCAAGATGAGGCAAACGTCTCCTGAGAGGTCTATTAGCTTTGATAAGTTGTCCGGCCACTTTTACATTATGGTAGACCCCAGAGAGAACTGGAATAAATCTGCATCTCCACAATCATCAATAGTGGACTGAGGTATCGAAGGAAAAGCTGACTTGCTAATGAACAATAACATCTTCTAATGGCATGAACATGTGCCTCTTTCCTGGCACACAGTATCACCAATGAGGCACAATAAATCGAATGCCAGTTGCAATAGTGTCAGGAACTTCTCTGAATCCTGGCAACTCCGGCTCTGTAGGCAATTTTACCATCCATAGCGATGTCTTTCTGATCGCCTCAGTAAAAATCGTCGATATCTACAACTTTTCATGCTACCACACTGAAACTAACGGGGTTTGTCCAAATCGACGAAAGGGTGTTTGTGTCACAGTAAGCATCTTTCCAGCTGCGCTGTCTCACTTCCTTCAAAGCCCGGATAATACAGTGGATTTTCCAAATTTCCTGGGGATCACTGTGATATAGGTTGGCGTCACGTAACGATAGTACTATGGACAAATAAACTACGCCAATCCCAGTCGACTGCCCGTTCCCTCGCCTACACAAAAGGAAGGGATCGGCTCATTTTACCTTTTCGTACAAACCCAAAGCTGCAGAGAATTCAGAGCCGCGCATGAAAGTTGATCGGACCTCATTCCTACAGCCTTCCAATGTTCTTTTTGACTTTTGCCAGCTTAATAATCGACATAAAAGAGAGGTACGAAAGACATGAATAGTCGCGAAGAAGGATTATGCTACTGGAGAGCCAGGGTTCTTTTCACGATCGCAAGCTAACGCCCACTTTGCCATTTGACTTTTTTCCTGCGTAGCTTAATAATCGACACAAATGACAATTACACAAGATCTTCAACAGTCGAGAGGTAGGAACATGCTACTGAGTAGTATCCTTTCTTACCACCATTTTCATCCTCTCCTTCTTCCCTTATATCATCTGACATTTTTTCGTATAAATACTTTCTACTTTCTGCGACTGTCCTGAGCTGCAGTTTAAAGGAAAATTAGGAAATTCAGCAATCCTTCCCTACATACCACTTTCTCACTAGTATGTCTCGTCAGCTCACCTTCAAGCGCATTCTTGTCAACAAGGCGATCCAAGCCTGTGGAGCCCGCCCTTCCAGGTCACACTTTCGTACTATCACTGTGACCGAACCTATTCCTGAGCTTAAAGACAACGAAGTGTTTGTTAAAAACCTGTCCTTTGGACATGATGTCTGTATGTCCTATCAACACCATTTCCCTTTACTCGTGCGTTCGGGACTCGCTGCTTTACAAATTATGGCCAACTCACGCGTTTTACTCTATTAACACTTCCACTTCGGTTTCTTTGCTTCTCCGCTTTCGTTTACCTAGATATTATCTACGCCTTCCCTGAAGGCGAAGATGAGTCGCGTGTCCGTGGCTACGCCATCTCTCGAGTTCTCGATTCAAAGAACCCCAACCTCCCCAAGGGCAGCTTGATTTTTGCCCCTAGTTTCTGGGAAGAATACACGCATCTCCACGAGCCAGAGTTTGTTCGCCAGGCATTCGCCTTGGATCAACACGAGCAATTCGAAAAGTACAAGGGAAAAATCCCGCTAGCATCGTATAACGGTGTCCTTGGCATGCCAGGCCTTACAGCATGGGGATCGATTGAAACACGTGCGCGAGAGGCAAAACCTGGCCAGGTCGTCTACGTTCCTTCTGCTGCTGGGTAAGGAAACTCTAATCGAAACAAAGTGTCGGGAGAAAAAAGTCTACATGACTAATTGTTCATCTGGCCTTTCGTTTTGTCACCGGGTCTGAGAGGAGTAACAATCTGCGACAGCCTGCAGCACATGGCTACATGTTGCTAACAGAGGTTAGCCGGTGGGATACGCCCTGTTGAACAACATTGAAAGGGACGGGAGATGATCAGGGCTAATGCGCAACAAAGAAAGAGGATTGAATGGCCTAGGTCCACTACCTACTTCAGTGACCAGTACGGCTGGGTGAATACATCGCCAAGGGAGCGTCAGTTGGAACCTACCTGGTATCGGCACACTGGGCCAAAGAGTGATCTCTTTCACAGACACTATAAATGTCTACTGTTCTTGCTAACCTGCTCTAATACCTTTTTTTTTTGCACATGGCCTCTTGACAATATTAAAAATAGCACGCTTGGTCAACTTGTTGGCCAACTCTTCAAGCGTAAGGGTCTCAAGGTCATTGGAAGCGCAGGCTCTCAAGCCAAGATCGACTATCTGATCCAAGAACTTGGGTTCGATTTTGTTTTCAACTACAAGGAACACAAGGATAAGAAGACCATCCTGCAAGAAGCCTTGAGAGAGATCAGCGCAACGGGACTCGATTTTTATTACGACCTACTGGCTGATGAGACCGTTGATATCGCTCTGGAGCTGCTTAATCCCCGTGGCCGAGTGATTTCAGTTGGATACCTTTCCAACCAACTGCTCCAGAATGAACCGTATGCTATCAAGCAGTACCTACAGATTCTCGAAAAGGAGCTGACCATCACTGGATATTTTGTCTGGGAGAACTATGACTTACTGCCTCGCTTTTTTGAGGAGCTTGTACCTCTGGTGGCCGAAGGCCAGATTAAGTACAAGGAAAGCGTTATTGAAGACGCTGAGCTTGAGCAGGTTGCCGACAGCTATGTTGATTTCATTATGGGTAAACACATGGGCAAGTTAAGCATCAACTTGGCCACAACCAAGGAATAAATCTGATGAAAATGACAAAACATTTGATCGCCGTATTGGTGGCGCTTAGGCGAACAGACCGAATATCAATGGCGACACGCAGTAATAAAACGTATCAAATGCAGTGCTCGTTTACTTGCTACAATATATTTACCACACACACATTCGTTACGACTTGTTTTGCAGAAGTAAATTTGAAATATGAAGGATATTGCGTCTCTTCTTTCTCTTCCCTTTTGAACATTAGTTCATATCACATGCGGCTTTTGTTCATTTTTCTATTCCTGTAGTGGGCAGGATGTTCCGTGCCATCTACTCCCTATTATTGATGCCTAATAAGGTAGCATGCACTGTCGATTGAGTGTCTACATTAATCACTATGGCTAACTATGAACAGTGACGCAGTGGTTCGAAGGAAGGTTTGCATCTGACCTGTAACATGTCTCTACGGCAACCTGTCGTACAAATGAAAACTCGGAGGCGATAATAAAGAGTCATAAGCCGACATTCCCCTGCATGCATTGAGAGGAGAAGTATCAACCCTGTTTCTTGTCGATGTGATGCTACAGAAGGATAAGGGCCATAGATGAAAGTTTAGATTCATACCAGACATGATTGGATAGAAAGTGTCGATATAAATGAAACAATGTTCGTGAGAAATTAGCAAGCCAAATGAGAAACTTGAGGAGATAGTTTCCATTGTGAGCCGACGAAGGAAGGCTCTATGGGATGATGCGACAAGGCCTCTCT
>JAAAIY010000251.1:0-34052 GCA_016098105.1 Actinomortierella wolfii
ATACCTCCAGTGGAATTATTGGTGGCGGCATCACGTAGGCCGATCGGACGTCCTCCCGAAAAAAGGTGACGTCGACATTTTGAGGGCCGCGGTTCGTGGTTCACAGCCACTCCTCTTCTCTCCTGGTCGAAAGATTGTCCATCGCGTAATGCCTTCTGTAAACTATGGTAGCTCACTTGCGTAGATAAATTCGCGCCAAAAGATAGATCTATGAACAAGTGCAAATGCCCATATGGATATCTGCAACGACAATCATCCTTCGTGCAGTGACGCCGCTACTAGCTGATTTTCATGTCACTGTACGGTTGGCTGGTGAAACCACTGCAAGAGATCCCAATCTGCTCAAATACACAAGACATGCCCTTCTTACCTGTTGTAGTAACAAATGGTGCTAAAATCATTCCACTACAGCTTTGCATATGCACATGAATGCTTCGAAAGCATTGGCGAGTCTTGACCCCCATTTTTGACAGACAGCATTGGCCAATAGTTTCACCCACCCTTTCATTTACCATAAACAGACACTACAAAAGTATTTTGTTTGTCACTCCGAAAGCACACAATACCTACCTTCCCCCATATTATCCAGCATTGGAATGGCCATGAAGGAATGAAAGATTTAGATGCCTGATCGATGAAGGGTACTTTTCAGTATCATGGAGTCGGATCCCCACCAAAGACACTTTACAACAAGAATATAAGCGTGAATGACCTGTCAAGACTCTTCAAAGGTGCGATAAATATGCAATATATAAAGAGTGTATAGTACATGGTTTATATGAAAAAACAAGTCTATGGAGAGACCCAATTTATGCCTTTGCAGTCTTTTGCTTCTTTGTTGCCTTTGCATTCTTAGTCGACTCTTCCGCCTGTCTCTTCTGCTCCACCTTTTTAGGTGCCGTGTCTGCCTTTGAACCTTCCTTCTTCGACTGGCCCTTATTGCCCTTCTCCTTTTGAGGAGTCTCCTTCTTTGCTGTGGTGCTGTTTACCTGCGCTGGCTTTGTCGAACCAGTCTTTTGAACCTGACCCTTCTCCTTTTTGCCCGCATCACTCTTGACTGCCGTACCATTCTTGGAGGCTCCTTGGGTTGATGCATCTTCCTTCTTTGGCTGGTCCTTCTTCGACTCGGGCTTCTTAAATGACGACTCCTTGGCATCCGTAGATCTAGTCTTTGCATTCGATGCTGCCTCTGCCTTGTCCTCAGACTTGGTGGCAGTTTCTCCTGCTGCTGCTGCCGCTGCTGCCATTTTGCGCTCCCAGGCCCTGCGCTTCTTCTCCTTCAGCTTCTGTTTCTTGGCGGCAAGTCTCTGTGCCTTCTTCGCAAGGCCCTTTTCCTTCTTCTTGGCATGTTTTGCGACCAATTTGGCAATTTCTTCCGCAGTGCGCTCAGACTTCATTCCTCGTTTGTATGCGCGCAGGTTGCGCTTATGCTCCTTGCCCTTGAGATGCACCTCGACCATGCGCTTGTTCTTGAGGACCTTCTTGGGACAGATCTTACAGCGATAGTGGGTGTCTTCCTCTTCCTCCTCCTCTGCAGCGCCCTCTGCATCGCCTTCGCCCTCAGATGCTTCGTCGTCGTCATCCGATCCGTCTTCGTCTTCCTCATCAGACGATCCTCGGTCCTCCTTAGCAGCCTTGCCTTCAAACTTTTGAATGTACTCATCGAGCTCGCGCTGCTCGTCTTCGTTGAGATCCCTATCGTCGTCGTCGTCCTCATCGCTGCTGCTGCTGCTATCACTGTCGTCGCTGCTGTCGCCGAGAGCTTTCAACTGAGCATACTGTTCAAGGGCAATACGAGCATCCTCCTCCTCGTTGCCCGTGGGCATGACCTCCTTGTTCAAGGAATTCTTGGCCAACACACGTGTTGCTCGCTTCAGCATTCTCTAAGGTATTAAACTGAGTGAGGAAGTTTGTGGTTTGTGTGTGTGGTTGAAGAGTGACAAAAAAAAGGTGAGAGACCCAAAAGGCGATATAGAAAGTGGTTGAAGGGTATAGCCCAAAGAAAAAAAGAAAATAAAAAATCCAAACAATAATGAACCCATTGTGCATCCACAAGCCACCGAATTTCTTCCCAGTTCTTCTGTACATTTCCCCATGAACAGTCATTAACAGAACTGTGACCCTTTGCAACATTCACTTTTTGCCAGCCCTAGCATGGCGGACTATGAGAGTGTCGGTGGGGGTGCCCTCAAGTTCAAAGGAGGTGGAGGTGTCACCAAAAAGTAACGTTCAACATCACTCTGTCTCATTTAAATGGACAAGAACAAACTCTGCCATTTGTTATGTTAGGCCCAACCAAAAAACGAAAAAGGCTTACCAACCTTTTTTTTGGGTGACTCTTTTATTCACAATCCTTATGTTAGGAAAAAGAAAAAGCTTGACCCAGCCAAAGTGAAGGCTGCATTAGAAGATAGAGACGGATCTCCTGCGTCGTCGTCATCGTCATCATCCTCCAAACCAATTCGGGTTGTTGAGAAAACACCAGCTCAACTCAAGTTTGAGGAGATTCAAAAGAAAAGGGTAAGACTTCAAGGACACGCGGTATAACCTTTTTTCTCGCAGATCTCAGTCCATGATTTGAATAGCAAATGTCTTACTTTGCATTTTTCTTCTTCTTTGGATAATGCTTTATTAGCAAGAAGAGAAGGTGCTCAAGGCAGCGATGAAGTCTCACAAGGAGAAGGTGGCGGTATGTGACAAATGATCCATGGATACTCCTAAAAGGAATGGATGAAAAGAGTAATATTGAATTGGAGGGTTTTTTGACCATGGTTCTACTCACACGGGCCTTGGAATCACATTCTCTTATTTTGGAAAATAGGAACTGAACAAAAAACTAGAAGAGATGACAGAACACTACGATATTCCCAAGGTTGGACCAGGATAACGCCACCACTCTTTCAGCTCTCTGCTTCAATGCAGGATCAACGACCAGCGCTTTGTACATAATGGTCAGGGATCCATCATTTACATCATATTCTTTGCCAAGTTTATATATAATAAAATGGCAAAAGACGCTTTTTTCTTTACTTGGCGAAAGCGAGTCTGTGGTCATGGCAAAAAGACATTGCACTAGTTTGATAGAGTTTTTTATCTGTTGCTAAAGACCCCAAAGGACTACTAGACAGCATGTGTCATCCTAGATGCATGACTCTTTGAGAGTGGCAAGGAAGCGCGTGTGTCAATTTGGCGTCCAAAGCGGCGGTCCAGTTCGTGGTAAGCTTAGCATTTTGTGCCCTGATCTATCGAATACACGGTATGTCTCTGGGATCAAAAACTTTCTTCCGCCACGGGCCTTGTACTTTTGAGATGGAAATGTCCTTATATCATTGGTAATGCTACTCACAATGTTTTTTGCAAGCGGAGATGCGAGAAGGGAGGGGGGAGGAAAGCATGTCAGACATCCAGGGAAACAAACCAGAGAAAAGGCGAAATCAAGTATACATGTACTGTCATGAATTGAAGAGTGTAGTATAAGGAAGATACCGTTTGTTTTTGCCAAGAACGCAACACGCTTCTTCATTGTTGGCTAAGCGAAAGCAAAAGCCCCCTTCCCTTCTCATTTGGCTATCATGAGGGGAAGTTACACAGAATTTTCTAGTGAGGACCCTGGATTCCATCTCTTTCAAGGTTCATCACACGTTTCTACCAAATGGTAACACAGTTTCAACCACTTATGGGCCTGAAAAGCGAAAAAACGCCAATACATTATCTTCATTTGTTCCTAGCTGTTGAAGATAGATAGCCTTTTATGGCTCGAATCGGCGGCATAGATACTGTTACCTGTGATTCTACAGCCTGAACTACCATAACAATCAATATAATCATCAATGGATATTGGATATGGATCATACCGTCCTGGTAACGAATTACATATAACGAACAATCAATATCATTACTATGCCAGTCTTCATTTCCACAATATACCTGGCAATAACACCAGTATAATGATTTTGAAGCTTTCATGAAAAACTGTCTCAAGAGATACAAATATTCAAGAAATGAACCCATCAGTTTGTGCTCAGTGCTACATGGCGTATGCTGAGACATTGTGGCAAAGGTTATCTTGGAACATTGTCAATTGTCAGTTTTCCCATTATTCCTCGCCACACAAACTTTAAGGTACCATCAGACTGATCATCTTTTGTTTTTTTGCTCGGATCACCTTGCTGAGACATTCTTCCCGACGCGATGAGTGCGGAAAACGTTGAGGAATTTTTTTTCCTGTAGCAATGTCTCTTTTTCACAGGTGGGGTAGTTGGCATACACCTGCATCTTTGGAGTTGACTCATGTACCCTGACCTAGCATGGTCCATTCTCCTTCCCACCGTAACTCCTAACAAGCAGGATACAATTTACAACGTTGCTTAGCGAAGAAGAACACGCGACACTCTCGTTAGCCTCCCTCTCTGTTTTTTTTGGGGGGAGGTTAACAAGGGTCCCAATAAACAAAATTCACCGCGTGCCCCCCCTTCTTAATGTGAAATTTTGTTTACCACATGGTATCATTTACACTAACCATTCTCCATGGAAAAGTGAGTGGTTCTCAACTGCCTTCCCAAATTCACGCGATTCTTTTCACCTGCGAAAAAAGAGGGCAAGGTCTTTGCTGGAAAAAAGCAGTGTACAAACATTAATCACTGGCTTTATTGGTGTCATGAAAGACAGAGAGAGTATTAATGCACCTTCTCTTCGGCACTCTCATACTCATAATCGATTATAATCGATTATTTCGGCTGTTCTCAATATTCTGCGGTCAAGATTGGAGACCCATGTATCTCTATCAATTTACAATTGTAAAGAACGCGCCATATTATAGCTGGTGCCACTGCTGGATAATTGCTTTATGATAGACGATACTTTCCCAGCACACATAGTATATCCGGCAATCGACCAGTGAAATGAAATCATGACATTTGTACTAGTAGTACATTGTATGTAGGCATAGCGAGAGACGGATAGAACTCATATGAGCACGGCGGAGGCGAAAAGTGGCGGCAAAATATTTAGGGCCACTATGCGTATATTGCAATTTTGTTATCGATGAACTGGCGTGCGAAATAGTATTCGAGAGCACCAGGTTCACGAAACTTAACACGGAGGTTGGTAGAGCAGACCTGTATGTCTGGAATTCGACGACATGGTGCTATCGTTTTTCCTATGCCTAGCGTTCTCTCATTCACGTTTCTCTCAAGTGCATATGGATGCATGCCCCTACATTCTCCCAAAATCTCGTCCCCCACCCCCCTCTTCACCCTTGTAACTCCAGGTATGTGTTGTACAAGGAGAAGAACTGGGCTCCTTCTGAAGATCAAACATGTATTCTATGAGCTATGCTCTCCTCGCACAGGCAACTCCGTTAGTGACTGCTTGGTTTGGCATGTGGCGATCGGAATGGAGCTGTTTCGTGTTGCTTCCCAGTGCCCCTGGATCATTTTTCATACAGATGTAGCAAGCTTCTTGAAAAGAAATGAAAAAGGTACTAGAGATGGAAAGGGGGAAAAAAAAGCAAACAAGAGGCACAGCACCGGAAGATCTCTCACGAAACACTGCAAAACAAAAAAGTGGTTTAACCCGGGGACTCGAGTCTTACCGAAGGACGGTAAAGAAAGATGGCGAGTTTTTTTCAATCCGAGTTTCTCTATAACAATGATGGATGGGATGATATGGGAACTCTCTCGTATCAAGATATCACTGAGGCATTGCTTCAACCTGTTTAGCTAAAAGCTTTTGGAATTCAGGAACGATGGTCTTTCAGCCACCAACCACTTTTTGACCCACAAAAGAGAAATCGTCGTCATTTTGTTTTGCCCGTCTGTTTTGCACTGTTACTGCCTCCATAGCCGCTGTAATAAAACAATAGTTTAATCACATATAACCATAATATCCGATCGCAATAGAAAAAATCGTATTGCTTGGCCCTCATTTCTCTTGTACCACCTTCCCCTCTCTCTCCCCCTAACTCCATACTCCTCGCCACCCTCAGGTACACTACTCTTGCACCATATACCTCGGAAAAAGTAAACCACACTCACCCTCTTTTCTGCTAGAATTCATAGCCCCCCTCCCCTAATATTCTCTCCACAATATCCCAAAACCTTGATCTCTCGTTAGACTTATCGGGTGAATAAGCCTTATGTAACTCAGCCGTTCCTGAGTGCTAATTGATCATCATTAATGAGACACTAGGAGAACTAATTGATCTCCATAATGACAATAATATTCAAACAACGATAACCTTATGGTGGTAATCCTCATGTCCGCTGGGAAAACGTCGCTAAGCAGGAAAAAACAAAGCAGTGGCACGATCCAACCGTTGTCTTCCTCGGTTTCTACCCTCTTCCCACCTTCAAGGTTTTGGGGTCGATCATCCGTCTCTCACTCTGCCCCTGTTCAGTCTCGAACAAAAACTTTACGGTTCTTGTTCTTGTCATTCCTCCTATTTCGTGGTTCACTTGGATATATAAACCCCTCCATCCCTCACTACCATCCCGTTCTTCAGACAAACAATCTTCTCTCCACACTCATCCGCAGGGACATCCTCCGCCTTCCTTTCCACGCCTAAACGTGCGCTTTCCTCTCATCTCGACAGCGATATACCAGATTCATAAAAAACCACACACATATACCTCTTTCATCACTAGCATTTTTCACCATGCTGTTCAAGTCTGTCTTCATTGCTACCTTTGCAGCCATCGCTGCCCTGACTGCCGAGGCCCACGTCGCCATTAAGAGCCCCTGCCCACGCTATGGTGGATACGCCGGCTGCCCTACCCCTCCTCCTGGCAAGTCGGTCGACTACGACATTCGCTCGCCCATCGGTGTCTTTGGTGCTGCCAACCAGCCTCTGTGCAAGCACTTGACCCCCGCCACCAAGGCTCCCGTCTTCAAGGCCGGTCAGACCATCAACCTCGAGTTTGACATTGGTGCCGCCCACGGTGGTGGACACTGCCAGATTGCTCTCTCGTATGACGGTGGTAAGAAGTGGGTCGTCATCAAGGAGGTCATCCGCGAGTGCTTGCGCACCCCTGGCTACCGCCTCCCCGTCACCATTCCTAATAATGCTCCTTCCGGCCGTGTCATCTTCCAGTGGCTCTGGGTAAGTGAAAAACTCCAAGGATGTATAGTTCAGGTACGCCTACATTGTCGCCAAACCAAGCCACCTTATCTCTAACATCGTTTCCTTCTCCTTTTGTCTTCACGTAAAACAGAACAACGCTATTGGCAACCGTGAACTGTACTCCAACTGCATTGACATGCAGATCGAGGGTCGCAACGGTGGTACGCTGAAGGGTAAGGAGCCTGTCATCATCAACTACGGCACCAACTCGCACCGCGTCGGTGAGTTCCCTCGCGATGGCGATGACGATGGTCGTGCTCTCTTCACCTCTCCCAGCCGCAAGACTGTCACCGTCACCGTCCCTGCCAACGGTGGTGGTTCGGTTGAGCCTCCCAAGGAGACCAAGCCCCCCAAGCCCAAGCCCACCCAGCCCCCAAAGACCTGCGAGGCCTAAAGTGATTTTTCCTTCTTTCCTTATATAAGGCTGTCTGGTACAGCATTATACCACTTATTCCCCCTCTCTCTTTTTTGTTCCTCTTCTTGTGTACTATCATCTTGGAAAGGTTGATCCTATCCAACATTCTTTTCATTCAGCATCTTTTTTTCTCTCTTTCTGCATCCAAAAAACCTTCTAAATTTTTTTGCAAGCACAAAAAAAATGAAGATATTCCTTTCATGTTAAGAGTACTCTATGAGGATAGCGCATTCTCTCTTCTTTACTTTGAAAATAAATACCATTGACTGGTAGTCGAATAGAGAAACCCAAAAAAGATCCTTTTTAACACATGTCATGATTGATAAAATCTCGTCTTCTGGATTGTCATACAGACCATGGCGAATGGTTCGAAATTTTCGAAATTTTGGTGGCAAAAGGCTCTTGCTTGCTTGTGGTACAGGATACATGTTATCAGTTTTTGTGTTCTGTGATCCTCAAGGAATTCTCCGAAAAGGTTCCAGTATGTATACTTTGACGATCGCCAATCTAACAAGCGTTTTTGTACATTGTAGTTTCTTTTTTCTTTTCGTCTCGTAGACATGAAAGTCGCTTTCTACATTTTTGCTGTATGAGTGAACAAAAGATGTTTTGATAAAAAAAAAAAAGATGATGATGATGATGGTTATAATGAATATGAAGAAATAAACTGATCGCGATACAAGACAACAAGCTGGTAAAGATTCCTCAGTCTAACCGAGCAACTGTGATGTTTTTGCTTTTCAGTTTTGCCATTATGGCTTCCGATCTCCCTGATGTCACTCAGTTTATTTAAAAAAAAGGACCAGAATACGTGCGAGGTCTGAATGTTGACTGAAGCCTTAGAAATAGCATGCTTAAAATCCTCGATAACTTTGCCTCCATGAAATGCATAGGGGGCGGATCTATGCTTTATCGAGCAGTGGTGGGAAGCATTCTTATACAGTCGAGACCTCCTTTATTAGCGAATCCCTAGATGCTTACAAGAGCAGTCACGTGCCCGTATTGCGGTCACGAAGATAATTCAATTGCTTATTCTAAAAAAAAATCTTTTATAGATGTGATTTTTTTGGGCTGGTCTTTGGGAAGAAAAAAAAATCGTTATCCCAAATAGCCAACGGCTTTTAGATGCCAAACTCTGAAAGTGGACCTTTGACTATTTCCTCTGTTCTTACTTAAAACGGCCATACTGCTGAAGGAAGTTGGTGGAATGATGAATGGGAGGACTTGAATGAGAAATGAATTGAAGGTTTGAGGGATGGAGAAATATGTCTATCGCTATACTTCCATATTGCCAAGAGAGAACCCTGGCTTACAACTCGAGAGAAGCAGCTCTTCTCTTTCCAAGAAAAAAATAGGAAAAGTCTGGCCAGGAACAGTAAGTTCTTTGTTAGGAGCATGACAGAATGGTTGGACGGCGGCTGTGCTACATTCATTTTTTAGGATCCTTGTCTAAGAGTAATTTGGCTGAGCACAGGCCAAATACTAGTAGCGGCATCCACCATTTTGTATCCGTAACAAATAGCATCTCATGAGCGTTCCTTTGGGTGGATCATGCATTTGAGAAGGACACGCAACAGGCGTAAAGTAACATGGTCTTAATGGACATATATCGAAATACTAAAAAAAAAAATCCATCATAACAAAGACTCGAGTACGCATGATACGTTCTTTAATGAAAAGCGTTGAATTCCACGCCCCAAACAACAGTGCTGTTACCACACCGTGAAAGATAAATAGAGAGATGGGCTATAGGTGTAACAACTCGAGCATGGAATCTAAAGAGCAGCAAGGACGGCGGGGGCTCCAGACACGGTGACACCGGGGCTATTATTATATGCATATAAAAAAAGTAGACCAGAGCTCAAAGTCATTAGAGCTTTTTTCATAGCCTGACTGATCCCCTTTACCTCAGAAGCATCACATCAACAAACAAAGAGTGATCATCAAAAATGGAGGAATACTGTACCCAGGCTCGACACCAAGATAGGTGACCTTGAGGTGATCAATGATCATGGCGAACCGTTGGGAACGGACGCTGCCCATGCGCTTGTCCGTCAGGTCAAGAAGAAGACCAGTGTCCTTGACAAAGTCGCCGTTACCATCGGCCACCATCACAATCTTGTCCTTGACATCGTTTGATCGACCCCAGGCGTCCATGACAAAAGCATCTCCTGTCGACATGCAGGCGATAACATCGACGCCCTTGGCCTTCAACTTGTCATACAGCTGGACGTACCTGTATATCCAATGGGTTATATGGTAAGTGTTAACAAAGTTGTAAATTAGACAGTAACGCACGAGCCTCAACGCTCTCTAATGTCCGATCGAGATAAGGACGGCTTTTTTGGTTTAAACACAATCGACACAATTCCCCCCCCCTCTCTTCCCCCTACACCATGGGAAAAAAAATCGCAAGTTCAGAATTGGATGAAACACATTACTCTGGCAAGTGGGTATTGCTGCAGGTAGGGGTGAACGCGCCAGGAAGGCCAAAAAGAACAACTTTCTTGTCCTTCCAATCCTCCTCTGTGTTTAGTTGCTGGGGAATGCCACAGGCATCTTTCAGATTGGGATCGTAAGGGCTAACAAAAAATTCGAACAGGCAGAAATAAAATCAAAAACAGATTAGAACGAATTCTCAGTGGACGTAACAGGCTTGGAAATTATTGGGGAAAAGATAACAACGATAACATCGATCAAGAGCTTTACATGTAGGTGAAGATGGTCTCGGGAAGAGTGTTGCCGACTTGAATCTGAAGAAAATATCGTGGAAAAAAAACATGTTAGTATGATAAGAATATGGCTATAGCACGCTTCCACAAAAAAGATGGATCTGATAGCTGATGTGCATAAACAGAGAACATGTGCAAGTCAGCTGCATTGCATTGTCCTTCCATCTGTCCAATTTGGTGGAGACACCAGATACGATGAATGTATGTCAAGCATCTTTAAAACCGCAGAGTGGTTGATTGTTTGTCCAAGGGATCACCGTGTGAAAATTGAACGCAAAGCGGCGAAGAGCAGTTGGTGAAGAGAGGGAGACTGGCTACAGTTCGTCCAGTGTTCAAGCAACATATCAGGAACAACGCATACCATGTTGACTGAGTGTGGTGGGTTTGAAGTATTTGGTGAGTGAGAGAAGATCAGGGAGTAGTTGGATGATAAGCAAAGTGAGAACGTTTTGACAGGCTTTTATACCATCTCATCACGGTGACTGCGCGTCTAGAAACCAGGGTTGAGACCATAAAAAATAATTTTGTTCGCTTAGACAACATTTCTGCATGGCTTGTACAATGTATCCACATTTTGGCGCACATCTGACGCGAGCCTGTAAAAGTCAGATGTATAATTACAATGCCGATTATGACAAAATTGTCTAGCAGCTTTTTATTGAAGCAGCCTTTATGCAATGATGGCGGCTATATGGTATCTCTTCTCCACACGCGTCTATGAGTAATGAGTCTAGCCTGGAACAGAGGGGTCGGGAAAAAGTACAGGAGTTGCACAGCAGCAAAACGAAGAAAACATCTCAAGTACGCAAGCATGCTGTTGACAGTTCAACATGCATTCCCGAAGCATCGAGTCCACTACCTTCTTCTTTTGACTGGTGGGTGGTTGCTGAGAAAAATGTGTTTACAACTTGGCAAGGACAGCCTTGGCGCCAGAAACAGAAACACCAGGGCTATTGGCATATAGAAGATAAGACAACAACTCATTCGTCAGCAAGATTTGAAAGGATATAATCAAGTATATATACCATGTCCAAAGAAAAAGAAAGATGAGGAACAAAGAAAATAAAAGGAGACTTACGCAGACTCGACACCAATGTAAACGACCTTGAGATCATCAATAACCATGGCGAAGCGCTTGGAGCGAACGGCACCCATGCCCATCTTGGTCAGATCCTGCGACAAACCGGTCTTCTGGACAAACTCGCCGTTGCCATCAGCCGCCATGATGATCTTGTCGTTGACCTTGGTCCATTTGCCCCAGGCATCCATGACAAAGGCATCAGCGGTCGACAGGCAGACAACCTTGTCAACACCCTTGTTGGTCAGCTCGTCATACTTCTCGCGGAACCTAGAAACACAAGTGCGCAGCACAGTTATAAGGGGAGGGCGATTCCCATCAAACGTCAAACGTGTCAATAGAGTTATATCCCGCACCGGGCGTACATGCAAGTACGATGAATCTTACAAGGTTGTGGGGGTGGTGGTATCGATCGGTTGATGGCGATTGTGCGAAGTGGCGACAAAGCACCCTTCCCACCCACTGCGCAGGCCGAGGGTCCATTGACTACAAGTGACGTCGATTGGCCAGCCCACTTCCAAATGAGGACGATCGAGATTTTTGACTTACTCTGGCAGGTGCGAGTTGTTGCAGGTTGGCGTAAACGCGCCAGGAACACCAAAGATAACAACCTTCTTGCCCTTGAACTCCTCGGTGCTCAGCGTCTGAGGGATACCGCATGCATTTGCCAATGAGGGATCGTAAGGGCTAACATCGTGTGAAACAAGATAAAAGATTGTAGTTTCGGGTTAGAAGAGAACGTTAGATACCAGCAACTTTCTTGTATAGGTCTACGCAAATACTAGGAGAGAAGCATACCAGTACTTCAGGGTAACAATAGGGATAGAATCGCCGACTTGGATCTAATAAAGCAATACATAGAGGCACAAAAGTGAGAGATATTGAGTCAACTCGTTTTTTTTTCTTCCTTTTTTTGGCCTCTTCAGCCAAACCATTGCGTATGTCAAGGGCGGGTGAAGACGCGCTATAGGAGACGGTCAAGTCTAGTCCAAGCGGAGTGCCAAATTGTGTGAAGGGCTAGGTTGTTCTTTAATGGGGTCTAATGGAACTTGTGCAAGCCATTACCTGTGCCATGGTGAAAATGCAAATGTAAATGTGTATGGAGAAGTGGTGATGGGGAATGGTCCACAAAGAAGCTTTTTTTATATATGTGGGACTGTACTTGTTCGGAAGGGCGCGCGAAAATCAACAAAAATTGCCCGCGTCCAAGGTTACGTTATTTTATTCAAAAACGGTGGGATGGAGACAGATCATCGACATCTGTGGTGGAGGACGCCACAAGGTGGAGAGGGTTCAGCTCTTCAGTGGCAGCACAAAGGAGGTGAAGGTAGTGAATCAGACGTTAATAGGGACACACAAGCATGTTCGGTGCTATGATGGTCCACAAAGCAGACAGCTAGTATCCCACGAGCTGTAGGACAAGGTCAAACACAGCGCTGGTAGGATCCCAATGTAAATAGGATAGGATCTACCATTGCGACAAATTTTTTTTTCCATTGCGACAAATAGATATAATCCAACAACTGCCTTTTTAACTGCATGGTCGCCCCTGTATTATAGGCTGAGAAAAGCTTTCGGTTCAGCCCACGCACATTAGCCACTTCAATTATGTGCCTGTCTCCTTTGAGAATCATTGTACACATATCTCTCTCTTCTTCTATTGCTTTAGGGATAATCTCAGCCTGTCTACTCTATCCAACAAGTACAATTGGCCATGGAGAGGACAAATCCAACCGCGAGTTGTAGAGTAGAGTGGCTATGGGTGCCTATGTAAGATGAACCACAGGAGGGCATCTCTTTCCAAAGTAGTGGGAGGGGAGATGCTCTCTTTCACATGTTCGATCAGACACCTGTTTCCCCCACACTGCTGGTACTCCTACTTTTTTTTTCTCTTTCTCTCTTGATCACTCTCTACACCTCAAACTGAACAGTTCATTCGTTTTGTCATTGTCGTTTCTTTACCACTCTCCACTCTTTCCTGTCCTTCAGTCCCGCTCCTCCTCTCTCTCCATCACGCCCTCCCTCAGTTGATTGCACTTTTTTTTTCATTCAGTCTATTCATCACAATGACTTACGAACTGCCACCTATCGGACATGCCCTGAGTGGAGGCGTTGCAGCCGCCCTGTCAAACGTGGTCATCTACCCGCTCGATCTAGCCACGACTCGCGTCCAGTCCCAGTCAACTTCAAAGTCGGCGAGCTCCTCGGCGACGGGCGGCCGCCACTCGCGGGGCGAAGACGAGGACGACAAAACCCCCAAGCCGATCGAGTTTAAGCGAGTAGCAGACGCATCTGAATTCCCTCGGATCGCCGTCGTCCCAAAGAAGGTCCACTACAAGAATGAACTGGACGCCATCCGGAAGATCTATTCGACTGAGGGTTTCCGGGCCCTGTACAGTGGTCTGGGCTCGGACACGATTGCCACGTTGACTTCCAATTTTGTCTACTTTTACGTCTATACCTGGCTGCGACAGTACAAGGAGCGCCACCGTCGATCAGGTCAACTGTCGGTCGTCCAAGAGTTGTTTCTCGGAGCAGAGGCAGGCATCATTTCGCGTCTGTTCACCAACCCAATCCATGTTGTCACGACCCGCCAGCAGGTTGCTGGCAAGGAGTCCACAACACGGATAGCAGGAGAGAAGAATATTGTGGGACTGTCTTCTTCGGTTCGGTCGATCATTCGGGACATTTTCCAACAGCATGGGCTACTCGGCTTCTGGGCTGGATACGCACCAACAGTCATTCTGTCGATCAACCCTTCGATCACGTACTTTCTTTTTGAGACCCTCAAAAAGACCATCATCAACCGCCAGACAGAAAAGCTGCTGAAACAACACCGGTCTGCGGGCACTGAGGCTACCAAAGCGGCTTTGGCAGCAGCGGCAACACTCAGCTCGCTTCAAGTCTTCTTTATCAGTGCCTTCTCCAAGGCTATGGCGTCGCTTATTACTTACCCGCTTATCCTGTCTAAAACCAAACTGCAGGCAAAGAAGGAGAGTGACGATGAGGACGAAGGAGAGAAGGGCGTTACTGCAGCTTCTACTACATCATCATCCGCCACCCTTACTACAACTACTACTACCACCACCACGACTACTGTTATCACGTCCAACTCAAGTGAGACCACGACGACTACGACATCCTCCAAAGCCACCCGCTGTTCAACCAACAAGGAGTCATTTGATGGTATTTCAGACGTCTTCCGCACGGTGATCCGTGATCAGGGTATCCGAGGCCTCTATGTTGGATGTCAGGGGCAGGTCATCAAGGGTTTCTTCTCGTTTGGCCTGATGTACATGATCAAAGATCGCGTGGTCGCGTGGATGCTAGCGTTGTTCCTGACAATGCACAACATGCGCAAGCGAGTTGCCAATTGAAATAGGAGACGGGAAAAAATGGCGTAAAAGACTTGAACAATGGCAAAAGAAGAGAATAATGTACTGTACGGTGTCATTCAAACATGTCTACGTCTCACCTGTGCCCACTCCCACTTGTTGGTCTAGCTTCGCCCGCCCTCTCTTCTCCCAACTCTTCATGGGTAATAAATAAACCTGTTTAATTTTTCCAAATAATTATGGCAAATATACTCGTGGCGAGTAACAGAGTGGATGATTATAATTGTAATGTATTGGTACTAAAAGAGAAGGTGAGCACATGGAATGGGGAAATGCAGGGTAAACCCGTGGAACTGAACAGATAATGAAGGAAGATCAGGTAACGTCTCTAATGCAGGGTGAGAGAGTGCTAGAAAATGATGGAAAAGAACAAAGACATTATCAGCTGATACAAAGCGTAGGGCTGTAGTCGTCGAATGTCTAGGCTAGCCTCTAGTCTAGAATTACCGGCTACACCGTTTTGCCACCAACTCTACACAAATGCAGTAACCCTTTGTCCACCTTCCAGTCATGGAAAAAAAAAGCACGTTTTACTGCCGGCACCCGTTCAACAACTGACATTGTCTAACGTCTTTTTTCGATGTTGCTGTTTATGGATATATTGCATTTGTGCCAAAGAGACTTTGTCTAGCCTCTGCTGTCCACACGAGCACCGCCCGCTCTCTGTGCAATATTCCACTCCAGTACTTGTAAAATTGCGCCATGTAATCCGCTCGTCGTTGTCCAAAAGTGCGCACTTTGTGGAATACGCTATCCAATGACCACTCGCTCAGAGACCACCAGGCCTCGCTCACTGTGTACTTTTTTTGGGATAATTGGTAACTTTTTTTTTCCTACCGCAAAACTACACAACTCGATTTCTTGGACCTACTCTTCCACTGGGTGGTTTCGCATGATTCTCTCAGACCAATTGGCAAGGCCCGATTTTTCCCCCTTTTCCATTTTATTTTTCTCACTCGTTTTTTTATTCCTATGGGGAAAAAAGGGAGGAGAGGGGGAAGTAAGGGATCAGACGATCCTTCTTGCAGAACTCTCTCTTATTCACAAAGAGTCGTGTTCTGTCTGTGTAAAAACACGAAGTATACGACTACGAAAGAAATGAGAGACAAAGCAAAGGCTGAAATCTACTCTTTTATTCAACGTATCCCTCCCAGGGCCGATATTGCAAGCATTGACCCCAAAAAACTACCCTGTCCAAGAAATATCCAAGAAAAAAAAAGGAAAAAAAAACATCAACAATCAAATTTGGCAAAAACAAATTCTTGGTGCTTGGCCAGAGAGAGAAAAAATACACCGAGGAACAAGAAATCAACAAGAAATTGTCCTATTGGGGGGCCTTTGATCGCATGAGAGAAAAGGAAAAAAACAAGTGAAAGGGATTGGTGTTGGGCCACCCGTTCATGCTGTTTCGGCTACATTCTTTGCCGGGGACCAAGCGGTGTTCATTGTTCTCGTACCGAACAGCCCCCCTTTTCCTTTTTTTTTCTCGCCCTGCCACAGGGACTGGACTGGACATTTTATTGTAGTTGATCAATTCTGGATATTAAAAAAAAAGGTCCATTTTGCTCATATAGTCCAGACCAGTCATAACCTTTGGGAAAAAAAGACACTTTCACATAGCAACACCAAAAAAATTTGCGGGTCCTATTATGCTCTGAACCATCATGAATTCTCCGAGTGGTTGAAAAAAACAAGGCACCAAAACACCAGGCATGTTCTTGGAAGATCCTCCATGGTACCAAAATTGAAGTCGCGCCGACTTTTTTCTCCCTCCCCTTTATCCTAGTCTTCTATTTTTTTAACGTAGGTTCGGCCCAGGGATGCATAAGCAAAGAAAAAAAATTGTATGGAGCACAGAGCCACATTGTGAAAAAAAATTTACTGTTTGGTCTGCTTTCTTTTTATTTTTTTTTTTTACAAATTCATAAAGAGACTTGGGTCGGGGAAACACGTCGTTAGCGGAATGAAGGGCAATTACCCAATTCATTGATATATCGTTTGATTTAAGAGAGCTGGCTTCTACTGTCTGCTACTTACAAGGGAGAACAGGCATAAGGCGGAGAATTTGGTCAGCAATGCTGCTCTGAAACGGAACCAATAATGGGACCAATTTCGCTCGACAAGTCCTAGAGAAAAAAGGTGGGGACCGTTCAGCCTCTTTCTTACATTCTTGTCCTCTTTTGGGAAGAAAGGGACCTGATTTTGAACCCTGTCCAAACTATGTTTAATGATTACTTGTAGTAGAAAGCGACGAGAAGCAAACAAAAAAAGTAACGTTATGGAATGGGTCAATAGAAACAGAAAGGTTGGAAGGGACTTGAGCAGTAAATGTGGCACACGGACAGCATTTTTCTGTTGCCAAGTGAATGACAGATGTGAAAAGAGGCAACGTGTCACGCCGATCTTGGCAGAAGGGCAAGAACACGAGAGAGAGAAAAGAGAGCCGCGCGTTAATGTGTCAGCGGGTAGGCTTCGACCCACCGTTGTAAACACAAAACGGGTTAAGAATTTTGCGAGGAACATCTCGCTTCCTTATCAGCCGTCCTCCTGCCCTTTTACAATACGTAGTTTATTGGATGGTCCGTCCGACAGCCCAGGAAAATAATTCAACCTCCCCCCCTTCTCCCTCTCCGTTCTTATAGCAATTGGCCTTGGCGCCGTGGTGGAAATAGCCTTTCTCAGAACAGCCAAGTCTTGTTTTTTCTTGTCTTTTCTCGGCCTCTACCGTTTACTGTCATACTGTATCTTGTTGTTGTTGGAATAACAACAACACGACATGCGACATGGATGCAATGAGCATGGGTCATGACTGCCATGTAACAGGCTTGCATGGGAACAAGCTGCATGTGTACATGTGACCTCTCTGTCAAATAGGCAAATGAGTGACGGTGCGATGAGTTTGTGGCGTCAATTGTGTGTGAGTGGCGTCAACAGTGTCAATTGACAATGACATCGAGAAGTGGCCATGTCAAAAGTCAAATGAGACGGAATCGTCAAACGACAGAGGGCGAATGTCAATTGACATGGACGACTGTATGTATGCCGAGCCAATTGGTTGAGTGGGCCTTGGCTTGCAACTCAATTGCACAGCCAAAAAGAAAAAATTTTTTTAAAATAAAATGCGATTGAATTGAGGTCGACAAAGCAAACAAAAGGTTCAATTCAATTATACAATAGACCGCAGGCTAAAGGTCCATCGGATATATAAAGGGTCCCTCCCTCTGGTACTCCAACTTTTTTCTTTCTTCCTTCACATATTCTCCCCACTCTCTCGCAACTCTTCGCGCTTCTTCTTCTTCAACTCGCTACTCGCACTCACTCGTTGCTACTTCAGATCCAACAACCAAACACTCCACTCTCACACACTTCTTTCACCATTCTGTCCTCACTCGAATACCCAGCCCTTTCGGCCTCCCCTTCTACTTTCGAAACCTCTTCACCTTCAGACTCTACGATGCTCTGCTCCCTTCTTCGCCAAATGTGCTCCACCTCACTGAAGAAACCCCTTGCCGAGGCCTCAATGGCCTTCTCGGCAGCTGCCACTGCACCTATCACCCCTCCCTCGTCGCCTGCCTCGAGCCTCTCTGACTCGATGTCTGAACCCTCTGCCACACCCCTTGACCGCAAATTGAAAGTCATGATCGTCGACGACAACACCGTCAACCTGACCATCCTTGCTCGCCTCCTCAACAAGCACTTTTCGGACATGGTGCAGCTGACCTCAGTCATGAACTCGGGTGTCTCTGCTCTTGACCAGCTGTCCAAGGACGAGGTCGACCTTATCCTGATGGACATTGACATGCCCGTCCTCTCTGGCGTCCAAACCACCACTTTGATCCGCAGCGACAACGAAGAGCACCACATTCTGGAGCAAAACAAGAACGTGCCCATCATCGCCGTCACCACCAGCGACGGTGAGGCTCAGCGTGAGCTTTACCGCCAGGTTGGCATGTCTGACTGTGTCTCCAAGCCTATTGCCGTTCCCAAGCTTCGCTCTGCCATCGAGGAGGCCATGAAGGCCGTTCCTCGCCTTGCCACCGGATGAGCTCGAGGTTGCCCCTCCTTTTGTTGAACTTTTAAAAAAGATCAAAAACAAGAAAAAAAAGCAAAAAGGACACAAGCACCCTCGGCAACAACCTTTTCCAGCACACAAAAAAAAAGCTTCTCTTTCGGCAACCTCTCCACCTTCAAGACTTACAGCATTCTGCAGGACTTTTTTTTCTTTGTTTTTGTTCTTATTTCCAACACTCTTTCTCTCTCTCTTGCCTACTGGCCTGTGCTACGCACACACTCCTCTGTTTCCGACAACAACCCCCACTTCAAAAAACCTTCCCCGTCGCGAGTCCCTACAATCCTCCATTCCGCAACAATCTCTTTTTCTTTTTAGTCGTCTATTACGACAAAAACTCCTCTTTTTGTTTGCGAAGAGGGGCTCGCAAGGTTTTTTTTCTTTCTTTTTCTTTCCGTTGTCGGTTATTTTATTTACCTTCGTTTTTGTATTGCCGCCGCGCAGTTTATCAGCTTGGCGCAGCACTTGGCGCAAAAACGAACATCAATCAAGTATTTCCTTTTATACCCCCGCTCCTCAGCAACCACGCCATGTGCCACGTTGGTGTGGAATGTAGATACTACTTGTCATTTTGCGTTTTCCTTTACGCATCAATTCCTTTGTCTCATAAGGGACAGAATCTTTGCAACTTGCAATAAACTCATTTATGAACAAAATATCGTCTCTCTTTTACGTGAAAAAATGTATTGTGATTGAAAACATGATGACTACTACTACTCTAGAACCGGCTATGACGAATAATGTCAGTGTATGAATACATGTGGATATATGTGGGTATGGACGGCATAAAAGCAAACTTGACCTGTCTTTGCTTGACCTGTGCACAACATGTATGTATGTGTGTGCGAGTATTCTACGTATGTTCTATAGAGAAAACGCACAGATACCAGCCATTAACTCTCTTCTCTCTCGTACAGATAGGCACAGTATCGTGTGGGTCGACCAAAGTCTAGATGGGATGCTGAGGGCCAATCTTTTTCACAATAGGGTAGACAGACCATGCTGCTGTATGTACCATGCTGTACAATGCAGCTCGAGAGCATATGGAAGCTACGGAGAAGCAGGATTCGAAAGAGAACGAGAATAGAGGAGTCGACGACCAAACCCCTTTCTCTTTCCCCTCCCCCTCTCCACATACCCACAAACACTTTATGTTCTGACCATGTATCGTGTATATACTCCTTCAAAGGAACATATTGCGGACACTAATTCGGGTTTGTCTTTATTTTTTTGATGAAGAGAAGATCTTCATGCCCTTGGTTCGCTCGTTAGAAAGAGGCAGAAGAGAGAACCATAGGGTTCGTTATTGTTGTTGTTGTTTATTTCTCCGCCCGTCTAGACATGTCATTGTGCTGTATAACTTGGTGATACCAATGGTTGCAGCATGGTATCGACAACCTCTTGTGAGATGTAGTGGCTCTCAGTCGACACTTCTCAGGCACACAAGACTTGTGTGTCCTTCTGTCCCCTCTCAACCCTTGCCTCTCACCCCACACTTGAACACAAAACACAATAAAGACAAACACGTCTCCTCGAATTTTTTGATGCAGCGGCTCTCATCAGGTCACATCCTCCAGGGGAAAGATGCCATGTAGGACCAGAAAGAGAGAGTGTACGGGGGAGAGAGAGGGAGGAGTAAGAACACCTCCTCAGCACTTTCATCATTGATCAAATGACCAGGATTTGCAATGAAAGCCCATGGTGCACCAGATGCCTTGATAGCATGGAGATTTTTGCTCTCAGCACATTTTCGCGTTTTTTTTTTATATCATTATCATTCTGTGCTACTTGTCCTGTATTCTCTCCATGTTGTTCTACTTCTATACCTTTCTTTCCCCTGCTTTTTTCCCTTCTTTTTTACTGCCATTGACGTTGAACGCTTTCAACGCTATGGCTGCATCGAGGAGACTTTCAAGGCTATCCACAGCCCGAAGATCCACCGCGGAGAAAGAGACATTTCCTTTTCTTAATGGGAACTTGGAAAGCGAAAAAAAAACCTCCTAGGCTTATGTCCCCTGTTGCTCGAGCAAGACATTTACAAACACCTATATGCCTCCACCCAATTCGCTCCCCTTGCTCACACGTTGCAAAGTCGCTCGCACACATGCTGCTGTTGCTATTGCTGTGTCTCTCAATCGCTTCCCCAATCCCCCATCGCATCGTCTTCCCCTATCTCGCCATGTATATATTTTTTTATTTCTTTCACCTGTGAAAGCCCTGGCTGGGTCATTCTTTTTTCCTTCTTGTTCTCGACCTCCTTTATGCTCGAAAAATTATTGAGATTCGCGGGGTTGGTTCTTTCAACCAGTTTGTCCTGAACGACTGCATTTGTCTTTTTTACACTCACGTTTTTTTTTCTCGGTGTGTACACACGAACCACAAATCCTCACAACTCAAAACACAATAAAAATCTTGCTTGGGCTATATGCAAATGCATGCAAGGACGCCCATCTCTTTCACTCTCTCTTTCACTCTCTCTCTCTCTTTTTCTCTTTGCCTGATTGACCATGTACAACTAGTGCGAGTCTAACAAACAGTTTGATGAAATAAAATAGAGCTCACGAACAAGAAAGACACCACCCCCTGACCCCTCGTCTGTCGATTATTCTCTCATCGTGCTATAATCTTTAAGAGTGATTTTTTTTTGAAATATTGCGAAAAGAAGGGGTGTGTATGTATTGTGCGTTTGTGCAATGGGCTGGGCTGGGATGGATGGATGGGTTGGATGGTGTTGGAGTGGAACCACGTTTATCTCGCGCCTTTTGTCTTTCTCTCTTTTCTATTCCTAGATCTTTCCTCTCTCTCTCTCTCTCTCTCTCTCTCTCTCTCTCTCTCTCCGTGTGTGTATCTGTCTGTTTTGTGTCTGTGTTGGTCTCTCTCTCATACAAAAATTTTGTAATGATACCCTTACTCCTTGAACTGTCAAAGGCGCGTAGGATGGGCAACAGAAAGTGAAGGAAAGGTAAAGCATAGTAGACTAACATGACCTATCCTACGATACATGGGATCCATCACGTCGTGTACCTGGAGAGGACGGGTCTAGTACCTTGCCCTCTCTTTACCCCTCCCTCCTCCCTCCCTTTCTATTTTGTTCTTCATGTTTCCTTTTTTTGTTTTTGCTTTTTGAAAAAACTTCACCGAGGGTGATCAAAGAAGAGAGAAAAGTAAGGAGGACCGGAGGAGGATGTTAAAGCATGGTTTCGAAAAAGCCATTGTTACCCGCTACGACAAAAAGGGTATCAAAGATGTTCTTTCGGTTTCCATGGTAGTTAACCAAGGAAAAAGAAAAAAAAGCAAAGGAAAAATAACCCGATGGTATGATGAGGATGATTGGTGTGTTTCTCTTCATTCTACCCCATTTCCAAGTCCAAGAACTCACACTCACACACACCCTACCCAATCCCCCTCCCCTTTGATCGTTTTCTTTTTTGTCTTCCTTTTTTCGGAAAGACACGCGCTCGAGTCATAACCCTTATTGGCAGTGATGGGTCATTGTTTCATGCTCGTTTTTGATTTCTTTTTTGCTTTGCCCTTTCTCTTTGTCTTTTGCTTTGAAGGATATGGAAACATGTAGAAAAAAATAAGGGTCATGAGCTTCTTTTTTTTCCCCTTTTGTTCCCAATGTAAAAAAAAGTACATTGACCATGGACACTTGATGTAAACCCCATCCAGGACCCTGTGCTCCTTGTTTTTCCTTTTACACATACTCACACACATACACACAAAAAAACTATCACGGTACGGATTTAGATATGGGATGGAAAGAAAAAGAAAAAAATGGATAGCGCGCCTTTTTTTTGCATTGTAAAACTATGGTACACTGCGGCAAACTTGTTCATGGTCCCGTTCTTTTTTCGTGAATGTTCCCGTGGTTCTTTCTTTCGCCAACAATATTTTTCATGCGCACCTTTTTTTAACCTGCAAGTAACAATGGATACCAGTGTTTTATGTTTCTGCTTCTCTGGTCCGGAAGAGGATGTAATGAAGCAAAAAACAAAAAAAAAAACAACCACAGACCCTCATCAGATGGTTCCAAAAAAAAACTCGAGCTTACTCACACAGGACTTTTAGATGTAGAGATTTTGAACCGCATTTCGTGTTATGTGTGTGTATGTTTAGAGAGTAGAAAGAAGATGGAAGGAAAAGAACGCGTTCGCGCCATTAAAAAAAAAGAGAGAAAAAAATAAACATTTAGCCTCAATAATATCCACAACACAAGGACTGTTTCAATAAACACACTCAAGACCCGACTCGACCAAACACTACACTAGCGTGGTTACTCTTCTTTCTTACCTAATGATGGTGTGGCCCATGGTTGTACACTTGTTGTTTTTTTCCGTTGTCCATGATAAAAAAAGGGGGGGGGGAGAGAGAGGAACAAGAAGATAGAGGATCCGCTCCATATTGTGGCTGACTGACCACCATGCATAACACAAGATACATTCAAGAAAAGTCATAGGAGAACACAAGGGAACTGGGTCCACGAGTTAGTTCACTTGAACAAGGATGGACAAAAAAAAATAGGAGACTGATAGAGATGGGAGAGAGAGAGAAAAGTACTTCTGGTGGTGGCCCTGTCATTGGAACAGCCCCAATGGTGCATCATTAGACCCAGTAGATGACAAGAGGCAACGAAAGGGGGTGGTGTTCACCCGATGCACAAGTCATTTATAACATGCACACATACACGCAAGAAAAAAACAGTAATGGGAGCGTTTCGAGTTGCTGTTGAATTTCTTTTATTGACCTTCTTATTCATTCTACACAAAGGTTGGATCGAAGTGCCAAGAGACGAAGAGAATAAAGTCAAAGATAGAAAGATGGACAGAGAGAGATAGAGAGAGTATGTGTTGAATGTTGTGTGTGTGTGTGTGATTAGCACCGTTGAAAAAAAATGTAGATTGCTTGGCAATCATCATAGCTGAATAGTTTTTTTTTTTTGTTCATGGTGTGTTCAAACAACGAAATTTGACAACAAGCCCGACCACTACTTTTACTTTCCAAGTAGTCGGGCCCTGTAGGAGAGCAAGACGAACAAGAGGCGGAAAGACAGGCAGGCCCTTGGAGGGGAGGGAGAGAAGGTGGACGTTCGATGGAGAAACCTTGGGGAACCTGTTTCTCCATCGATGGATCAAAAGAAGGAAAGTGCACTAAGAGATCGGGTAAGCACTAACGACCTCAGATAGTGTTTACTTGAACATATCCCATTTTGGTCAGTGCGCAATTATGGGGGGTGGGTGGGAGAAGGGGAGAGATAGAGAGAGAAGGGCGGCAAAGACGTTGTCAATAGGGAAGGGAACGAAGATCGAAGCATGAACGCATGCTTTGATCAGGAACGTGTCATCACAAAGAAAGAATCTGTAAGGTTAATTGCCAATGTCGTCATGGACGCCCAATTGAGCTCGGGTCACTGGGAGGGAAAAGGAACTAGCCAATGTGCAACCTTGGTCGAGCCAAGCAAGACCTTTCTCTCTCTCTCTCACTCGCTCGCTCGTTCCCCGGCTATGCTAGCCCATTCCCTTTGTCCTATCCCTTCACGCTCAACATGTTCAACTCTCCCGGAGAACCCTGTTCATGAGAAATGTATTATTGCACATGTATGCCTTGTTTTATTCATGGTGAGTGACATCCTGCTTTTTTTTCTGATGTATATGTAGCCATTGCCCATGACTATCATCATCATCATCATCAGCATCAGTCAAGGCAACATGACCACCTTACATGTCTTGGAATCATATTGCAGGGCCTCTGCCCTCCTTAAGAGACCATGCTCATGTACGACCCCGTTGAGATCCCGGATCAATCAAAGAAATTTGTTTGTTCTACCATACCCATACCATTGTAAATGTGTGACATAATTTTCAGTTCCCCTGTCATGTATGTGCGCGATGAGAAGAGCTTGTTCCCTGCGAAATTGCGACAATGTTGAGGGTTGTCGAGATAACTCAAACATCATATATGGAAATAAAAGTGGTAAGAGAGAGGGGGGAAGCGCGAGCAATTAGGTAAAAGAGAGAAGGTAAAGCGTGCACAGCAATGCATCGTTGCAATCACGGACTAATCACCATGACGCAATAGGTGATATACGCCTGTTCAATTAAAGGGTTCGTGGGGAAAAAATGTACCTCTTGCATTCACATACCAAAATTGACTTTTATGGTGAAAGGTCACCCAATGTTGTTCATGGTAACCCTCTCCCTCCCCCTTCCATACCAGAAAAGGATGGATGCAAACACCGTAGGTCGTTCTTTGGTTATTTTGGCATCATGTTTAGTTTAGAGGCCAACTGTGTCAAGTGAACCATGGTTGTTTTATTATTTCTGACCCATCTTTAGTACCAAGAAGGACTTTCTTGTTGTCTTTATGCTTTAGCCTGAAAGGAAAACAGGTGTACCAACATCTCATACCCAACACATAAAGCGAGCAATGGACAGGGTCTGACATGTGTCCCTCCCTCGCATCCCCCTCGTCACCCACTATTTTGTGTTGTTTACCGAGTCATACATTTTCTCTCTGCGGATCCGCCGACCCGCGCGCGTTGCACGTATGCATACACACACGCGCGAACAAGGGGAAACGATCGCCAAGAAATAACTCTATGCAGGACAGACAGGGGGGAGGGACATGGAGAGGCTGCTGTTGGTCACGCGATTCATTTTAGGTGCTTCGATGTCGCTTTCTTTGGAAAAAAAGGGCCTTTTTCATGCAACATTGGTCTCCATACCTCGTTCCTTTCGACTTCTCCCCCCAACCTCACTCGGTTGACCCAAAAAAAGTCAAAGGCTTTTTTTTTTCTACCAAAATATCCAAAGTAGGGAAAGGACAAAGAGCAAAAGAAAACAGGGGTAGAGTATAAGGCTTGTTCATAGAGTAAAAAGAATAAAAAACAACAACAATACAAAAGGATAACTGTACATGTACTTCTCTCGAAAACGTGTTTTTTTCAGGTGTTCCTGAGATAGCCCTCCCACGTAGCTCTATTTCTGTTACATACGCTTTATCCATTATTGCTGAGTGTAAGCTCCCCAAAGTTCAAGAGGAGAAAGCAAGTATCTTTTCTCCTTCATCTCCGTTATATTGGCGTATGGAGTTGATGATATGTATAGAAGAAGTAATATGGATACGGTCATTATCTAATAGTTGTAGCGTGAAAAGAAAATGCTGTTGTTCTGACAAACACGCGCAAGACAAATTTTTTTCTGGCGGAGAACGTGCTCACTAACATATGAAGATCCACTCGTCTGCCCGTTTTTTCTATCTTACAAAGACTCCGAGAGGAAGGAGAGGAAGATTAGAACAGCCACGGTTGCGGTTGTGTGGTTCCACTCGAGATAAATTTCTGAGCAGCAAGCCGACAAAATGTACCAATTCGGTTGCACGTTCAGGAAACCATACGACCGAGTTATCTCTATTCCCCCCTCCCTCTCCCTCGGTCTCTCTCGTGTTTTGTTTTCTTTTTTTTCTTGGCCTGTTGTTCTTCAGACAGCTCCTTGTCAACTTGTCGTAAGCTGAGAAAAAAATGAGGCTGAGTCAAAAAAAGAGCTCTATCCGAAGCGGAGGAATAAGGACCGAAAGGACCGAGCAAATAGATAAAAAAAATCCTGTTGCTTCCTACCCTTGTTGCGGTTCTCGAAGGGTCTACAAGCGGAGACCAAAAAGGAAACTCTGTTGCCTTGGTGGGTGGGAAATGGGTAGCTGACTCTCTTTGCTGTGGCGTCTCTCCCCCCCCCTGACTCAGATTCTCTCTTCCGCACACACTCGACAAAAAAAAATGGCGCGCAAAATCTTTTCCCTCCAAACTCCCCCTCTCCCCATCATGCGCTCTTCAAAAAGAAAACCCTTTCTTGGCCTGGCCGAAGAAGGGAAGGATACGCGGAAGAAGAGCGATTTTTTATCGAGATATATTCTCCGTCTGTGCCTACTCTATTCAGTGATATGTTGCATGGTATCGAGCCAAAGGCAAAAAAACACCATGCATAACCACGTTGACAATCGGGGAAAGAAAAAAAAATTGGACACAGTGGAACCAACGCGGTGCCATGTTCTTCATGAGCGGTTCCTGAACCCACTCGGTTGGTTGCGATTCTCGGCGCAGTATATCCTTTTTGTGATACACAATGTCTATCTATCCCTCTGTCAAAACCCCTCTCTCTCTTTCAACCCTCTCCTTCCTTCTGCGGGTTTTGCCTTTCACATCGCCAACAAAAACCGCATGGAAACCATTGGAAAAAAATCGAGCTTTCCTCGACCCTTATACCGCGATCAATGTTTCTCAACGTGAATCTCGCTTTTATTCCATGACTTTTTGTCTCAGTTTGCTCCGGTAACGCTCAACTGTCAATTTTGTAAGTATATCACTATTACTATATTATTGATATTATTAATCCCTGGTACACTTCAATACTTCGCTCCTCGTATGATAGTCCAAGCAACAGTCGGTGGCAAATATAGCCCTTGGAGTAGGAAACAGGTACGCGTTTTTATGTATCTCCACTCCCTTCCCGTTGATATTCTACTTTTCATCTTTTTTTTTTCCTTGTTGTTTTTTTCAATCTCTTTCCGTTTCATTCTCCTTCCTTTCTTTTCCTTCCTTTCTTCATCTCCCAGGTTCCGGAGATGCGCAATTGATTTGTTTTTCTTTTTCTTGATTGTCAAGGCATAACAATAACAAAAGAAAACGGGTGGTCAAAAAAGAAAAAAAATGGGAAAGTAAAAGGGGAAAGGGGAAAAAAGAAAAACAGTGGAATATGTACTGGATTCCAACTCAAGTGCTCACTGATATTGTTTTTTTTCTTTTTTGATTTAGGGATATATTGTGTTTTTTCACACCCAGCTAGAGACTCAACATGACTCCAATCAAAAGGAAAAGAAAAGCGGGTTGACAAACAAAAAAAAAAACGTGGCAAACCTTACTTGTCGCCGTGCGCGGTCCGAGGGGGTCGAAGTTTGTCAAGTGAGAGACGAGAGGGGGAGAGGGAGAAGGGAGAGGGGAAGAGGTGTAACAAAAAAAAAAAAAAAAGAGGCGGAGTGAAGAAGGGCCGAGGTCTGGCTTATTGGGTAACAAGAACAACTCAATAAAGAGAGGTATATTTGTGCCCAAAAAGAATACACACAAACCCTTTCCCTTACCCCCTTTCCAATGTTTCTTAGTTTTTTCGACTGACTGACCTTTTTCCCCACCATACCCCTTCTCTGAGCTTGCTCTCGAACCTTCTGGACCAACGCCAAAAAAATTGTTTCTACATGCCATGACTCGGAGAAAAAAAAATGTTGAGATGGGCATTGCAAAAAAAAATCTCACCAAGACAAGTTCAATCGCGATTCTCTATTGGATATCATTTTATGGTTCTGAGTATGCCACGCATTGTATGCTTTTGTATGCGTGTATGTGTATTGCTGCTTTCGAAAGGGGAGAGAGGAGAACGAATACATGGTTGAAGGGCTAGATCATTGTGCATGGTCATCGGCAGCTCAATGTGGAGAGGAAAGCCAAATCACCTTTTTTTCACCAAAAAGCAGGAAGAGGAGGAGGGAGAGAGGGAGATTCACAAGCGATTTGATTTGGGAGAGATACATAGTGTATCCATACAACAACAACAACAACAAGTCACCAAAACGCAGCTTTCACCTCGTTTGACTTGCTAACTCTCCGCTTTTCGCGTGTCATAACCTTAGATATGATAGAGGATAAGTAGTAGGCAAGACGAGAACGTGTGTATCAGAGATGCAAACGATCGGTAGAGAGGAATGGCCGAAATGGCCACACAATTATTAAAAAACATGCACAAACGCCCAGCCAAAGGAGTTTGCATTCAGGATATGCCCGCGGAGGAATGCGACTTTGGGCGAAGCTCATTGTGGCTAATGGCAACGGGCAACGGCAACGGCCATGGCCACAGCAGTAAGAGCGGGCCAAAGGGGGGGTAGGGCTCTGTTTGAGCATGAGTGAGGCTGCCAAGAAAAGAAAAAAAAACACAAAGAAGTACGGCTTGATCGAATCCAAAAAAAGAGTTGGGCGCAGACAAGTCTATTTGTTCTTTTACTTGTAAGGTAGTCAGGCAGGCAGGCTGAGTGCATGCATCAAACGAATAGAAAGTTGTCACGAAGAGCAAAGGAGAAGGGGGGGTAAAGAGAAAAGAGAAGGATGGCTCAAGCCCAACATCCAAACCCAACAAAAATAAAGTCCGCCATGGTCAAGAAAAGGCAAACGGTCAAAGTCACCTTATTTGGAATCGAACCTCGTTAGAAAGAGGAAATTTTTCAGCGGCGATCGAAAGGAAAAAAAGGAATAGGCTTTTTCCCACATACCTTCCACCCGCACACTTTACGTTGGCATTTTCTCTCCTCCTTTTTTGTTTTTTTTTACTCATCTTCCCCCTCTCCTCTTCTAACAAACACTCCCCCACCCCCCCTCTTTGGCATAGTCTGTGCCAATATGCCTCTCGCGCCATAAAAGGATCGAAAGAAGGGGGGTGTAGACTATCGACCACTCTCAATTGACGACACAGCTCAACTTTTGGGCAATTGTTGTTTGTTCTGTTGGACGAAAAAAAAACCACTTTTTTTATGCCATCTATGATATGTTTAGATGTGTCGGGTATTATTATTTCTTTTTGATTCTTCATGTTTTGGTCACTGCACACTCTTATTTCTGTGGCGAGTTTGGATCCAATTGCTATTTCCTTTTGCCTTTTATTTTTTGTTCCTGTTACGGTTTTTAAAAAAGACAACATCCAAGAGTGGTAGTAGCACCATTGTGTTTTGAAAAGCAGACTCAAAAAAGAAGAGCCGTGGCTCTACTTTCTGCTTGTCTCAGCTGGTGGGCATACCTCAATGCATGGGCATGGATGAGCGAAAGGTTATTTTATTTTCTACTGCTTGTTTGCGATGCATCACCCATCCACATCTCTTATATTTCCGCCCTTTCGTCTTGGACAAGAATAGGCTTGCATAAAAAAGAGAAACAAGCGACAAAAAAAACACCGTTGAACATGTACAAGAACAGAGGTATCATCCTCAAGGTCTCCCTTCCTCCTTTGTAAATTAGTGCTGCATGGATAGAGGAAGAGTAAAAGGAGAGAGATGGTGGTTCTGTTTCGTGTTTTAGAAGCCCTTTTTTGTGACAATGGATAGTGACCTGAGGTTCCTGAATGCCCCTCATCCCCCTTCTTGATCCTCCTCATTCTACACCTACCGACAGACACGACCACCACCTCCTCCTCCTTCTCAATTGCTTCAGCCCTTTCGCCATTCCCATCCCACCACCACTACTACCTTGTTACTCCTCCCTGCTTTTCTTCTGTCTCTACAAACTGTTTTATTCCCCCTTCCCACCCCCCGGTTTGTCCGCTTTCCCCCTAAAATCCTGGGTAACCGTGGATACCACGTCGCATCAAGGTAAGCATAGAACCAACCAGATACCTGCAACACAATGGCCCGAAACGCAGTAGCCGCGAAATATCCACCATACCTTTCAAGTCCCTCGCTCCTTCACTTTTCTCTCTCCTTTTACGCGAAGCATATGCACGCAACAAAAAAAACAACGCTGGTGCATGTAGAAAGAAAAAAATGGTTTTTACCACATGAAAATAGGGATCAATGGTAGGCCCAAGAAGAATAGCATTCAATCCATTGGAAAGAAAAGAAGGAAGGAAAAGGCGCTTGTAACTACACCAAGAAAGGGAGAGACGAAGAACGATCGGATAAATACAATAACAAGTATGCGGACATTGTACGTGTCAAACCACCAAAGACATACCCCCCATCGCCAAAAGTGGCGAAGGAGGAAAAACAAAAAAAAGCTACGCACAGGACAGGATGGTTTTAGACGACGCCTCAAAAGAGAAAAGAGGAGATGCACGATGAGCTCGATGGGCCTTATAGTTTCCGCCTGATCCTATATCCGAGAAAAAAAGTAGAGGCACAAACAACCCCCTCTCTCTGAATATGTTTTCTCCGTGAAAGAGAAACAAACATATATCCACGCGCACACGCACATACACGTACACGCAATTCACGAAAAAACAATAACAATCAAAATAAGCTTGATCGCGCAGTAGTCATGTTTAATAATGTCTTCTACTTTTTGATTTCTAATCGAAGGGCCTTTTCCTCTCCTTTCCTTTTAGTGCTCCTTGATTCCCCTCAATCCAACCATTGCCGATCCCGATACAACCTTTCAATTGGCTTTCAAGGCCTGCGCACGATGTACACACTTGCACTAAATATGACATGATGCTCTAGACGTGTCCTATTTCGCGAAGGGGGGGGAACGCAAATCATTTGCCATCTCGTTCTCATTTTTGCGTGATCGGACCCTTTCTTTTATTTTTTTCCGTTCTACATACATACAATTGCCTTTTGCTTTTTGCTACGACTCCTTTGATGTCTTTCTAGTGAATGAAACCAAGGATAATAGACGATAGCAAGAGGAGACAAGAAAAATCTCCATCTTGTCATATTGGGATCTAATGAGGGTCGTGCGTAACTTTGAGTGTTTTTTGGTGCATCGCGCTGACGCCATTTTTCTCGATCAACAGAATAAAAGAGTGATTTCCATCGGCTTTATAAAAAGATCACTGATAGATGGTTATCATCCTTTCCACCCCCAGCTTTTCCCCCACTATACGAGTCAAACGATCACTTTTGTGGGCTCTGGGCCAAGGGCAGGACGGCGGACATCACCTTGTAGCACAAAGAAAAATATGTTTGATAGTCTTTTTTAGGCTTCCGTAGAGGGAAGGGGGGTGGGGCTTCAAATGACATGACCAACATTGCCATGTTTGAGTATTTCGTTCTTTTGACCTGTCAATGGCTTTTTTCTATCCCATCAAAGGAGTTTACTGTTTTTGATGAGTAAGTGTGTGTTGTCTCCTGGATTGTGGCTGGTCAACGTCCTTTTGTTCAAGCCACAACACTGCCACAAAGGTCCTATGCGCATCTTGCGCCTCCTTGATTTTTTCTTTTAATAATGTCCTCTTTGGATGGGTCAAGCGGATTGAGGCATTTTGCGCATTGGATCTTTGCACAATGGAATATAATTATAACGAAAATCCAGGAGGAGAAAAGGCAAAAAGAAAAAAAAAACAATGAGGTTTATAAAGAAAATCGCGCGCTTGAATCCTCCTCCCTTCAAGAGAGAGAGTCATCGATAATAATAATGATTCGACAGTACTGTCGACACACAGCCACGTGGTGCCGGAAAAAAAAAGCTTTTGAGTGGTCCACGGGGCCCTTTGCCATTTTTGAACACTTGTTCCCTCTGACAGTTTTGTCGACTCTATAAATTTCCTTGGGTGTTGTTTGTGTTGAGTCACTTTTTTTTTCCTTGTGTCTCTCAGTAATAAAACGTAGGCAATACGTAAAAAGCCGGGAATTTGGAATGTCCGCAGTGTTGGGCAAGAAATCAAATAAAATAGAAAAAATATGCCACGCCACCCCGGCCGAATTTCCACTTTTGTATCCCGCGGAAGAGCAACAGAAGAGAAAAAATGTGGAGTAAAATAACGAAAACGATGGGCTGTGAGCAAAACAAAGCAAAAGAAAATCTTGGCAATCAAGAGAAATGAGGGGAACGAGAGGGAACACACACACACACAGAGAGAGAGGGTCTATATTCTTCCGCAGTTTCCTTTTAGGAAGGTGAGGGGGCTATGGCTTAAACATTCATCCTTGGACGAAATGATAAAGCCAAGGTTTCGTTTTCAAGAAAGGCAATTTACGTGGCCCCTCTCCCCACCTATTATCTCAGTCACACTTATCTCGTCGTCCATTTGCATGTACTCTTTCACTATTTGTTACTGTGGGCACAAAGAAAGAAAGAAAAAGAGGCAGGGGAGGGGGAGGCGTGGGATATGAACTTGTAGAAAGTCGACATGCCCACCTCCCCTACAGTAGGGGTAAAAAAAAGTTGCCTAAAAGGGTCCAAGCAATTGAGTTTTGCGTTATACGTTGCAAGTAGACACTTCACTGCCTCAAATCATCTGTGCTTTAAACACGTTTATTAAATTTGTTATCATCGCCCACCTATAACTTTCTACTATTTTCGTGCATACGCGCTACCTGTCCCTCTTCAGTCTGCCTCTTCGAGTCTCCTTCACCCTGTTATCCTTTATGCAACGTCGAGCCCGCGGGGAGAAAGGCAGGGGGGAGAGAGAGAAAGAGAGAGGACAGATGAACAGAAAACAAAAAAAATAACAACAGCATCAACAAATAACAATGTGGACTATATCATGATGCATCTATTCAACAGTGGAGATACAGAGAGTGAGAAAAAAGAGTGCGAGTGACAAACGGGTATGAACTGGCTTTGTCTGTATTGTATCCCGCCCGACGAACAAAAAAAAACAAGTATTGGCAATGCACATCCCTTTTCCCAATGGTTGCCCCATCCAAGTGATGGAAAGAAGGGTGTATGTCTGTGTGTATCTGAGAGCCAAAGGGGAGCAGGAGTGGGACGATGGGCTGATAGAGAGGTAGAAAGATAGACAGACGGATAGACAGAGAGAGAGAGAAAGAGAGAGCATGTGGTGCGCTCATCTTTTGCTGCATCCCTCGTGCCCTGACCATTGCACATTGATGTGTTTTTTTTTTTATGCCAGCAATCCCATCTTTTGTTTTTGCGCGTAAAAGCGGAAGGTGTTATGATGCTATCTGACCTACTTTGTCCAACTTGAACGGCATAACAAACATGGTTCTCCCCCCTCACTCTTTTCCACCCCTTCTTGGCTACATTGAACAACATTGAGCCAATCCTCGAATTTGCCGCGTTTTTTTCTTTCTCTCGAATAAAAAAAAGGAAAGGGAAAAAAAAACATGAAGGGGGCGGGGAGAAGAGAGGGGAAGGAGTAGAAAGACCTAGAAAAATAAAATTAATTGTACGTGTCCATGCGTGTTGTTTTTTTCTTTTCTTGCTCGGTCACACTGTAGGTCACCAGGAAAATTCAAGGAGAAAGAGAGAAAGAGAGAGAAAAAGAGAAGAGCCATAGTTGAGCGTATGTACAATTAAAGAAAAAAAGAGAAGTAGAGAAAAAAAAGCCAGAGCCGACTGCATGACTAGCACTGAACGTCTTTATTTTTTGCCTTTTGGAGCAACTGGAGGGCACATGGTCGCCTTATTTTCGCTCTTGGTAAGTAGAGAAATGAAAAAAAGATGGTCGACAAAACCATAGACAATATGGGAAAAAAGAGACTAACTTGGGTCTTGCATAGGAAGGCGCGCGGTGCGTGGAGCAATGGAGAAGC
>JAAAIY010000251.1:34062-44204 GCA_016098105.1 Actinomortierella wolfii
AAAAAAAAAAAAAAAAAAAGGCAGAAAGCGGGTGAGCTTGGTTCATAAAGTCGAACAAGAGCGGAGAAAAATAAAGTGGAAAGAGGGATTATCCGCAATTGTTTACCGCAGTAAGAAGCTACTCCCGGTTAGACCGGAGGAGTCGACTTCCCCACGTTGCACAAGTTGGTTCAAGGGTCTAGGATCAAATGAGAGAGACACACTGAGCCTTGACCACCAAAGAAGGAAATATCCTTGTAAGGGAAACGTCTTCTCATGGAGAGCAAAGGGTGAATTACCAACAATGGAAATGGGAATAGCCCATGATTTTTTTTGTTGTTTGTATTTGCAATCTTGGCTTTTTCTCGTCCAACCCTTCCCAATCTGTGCCACCAGCTCTGTCGAGAAAAAAAAAGTTTTCGGATACGTTTGTTCCTTCCTTTTTTCCTTTGGATGCCGTCGCCGTAGTTGCTCCTTGCTGCTGGGTTATGTGCTGCATCTTTATTGTCCCCCTCACCTCACCTCTCCCCTCCTACCTCCCCCCCTGTTCTCTCCACAGTCGAACCCTCTCCTCTGGTTTGCATAAAATTCTCTCTTGGCCACCATCATCCCACGCCTATATTTATTTTTTTCATCGGATAACAAGAGCCTTTGTTGCACGACATTATATTTTTTCGTTTTGTATATACCAGGCATCACGTCTTGGCGGCGGAGAGAAATCACAAGAGAAGCTAAGTAGAGAGAGAGAGAGAGAGAAGACGCAGCAGGAAAGACACTTGTTGAAACGAAATGAAACCCTCAGGATCTTTCATCCCTCTATGATTCCTTCCTATGCCATCTTTGCATTCCCCAGCTTTACGTTATCCCTACAAAAAAATGTATTACATTCTAAGCGCGACTTTTTCTCTGTCATGTATGACATATTTTACGGAGCCTTTTTTTTTCTTAGGACAACACATTGAGAATGAGGTAGAGAAAAGGGACAGGAGAGGAAAAAGACAAAAAAGGAGCATACTGGAATAGCTTAAATTATTTTCCCTCGATTTCTTTGTCAGTTTTTCCTTTCTATGCCCATATTTGATCAAGGCACAATAACAAAAAAAAGAGAAGAAAAAAAATACGTGCATTGCAGGATGGAGATGACTACACAGAGAGAAAAGTTTAAAAAAAAAAAGACTCATATCGCGATGACTAGGAATTTGTCAGAATCGGTGACTTTTTTGTTTGATCCACTACGGTTTTTTTGTTTATTACATTTTTGATGGGTTGGTCATGAGAGTGTATTTCTTATTTCGATTGACTCTGGGGTGCCGAACTGCAAGTGGCCCCGAAATTAGGGGACGGGTCAAAGGGCCTTGGTTCTCATATTCTAGCTATTAACCCCTTGGATCAGAAATTGAGAAAAGATCTGGTTCCTTGGATTCTGAGGACCGATCCTCTCTCTCTCTCTCTCCTCCTTCTTCCCCTTATGTCTTCCTCATTACTCTTACTGAACCCTCCATCAAAGGTATGTAAGAGTTCCCAGGAGGAAATGAGAAGAGGAGTGCAGACGGAGGGGGAGGAAGGGAGGAGTTGCAGGGTGGGTCGGGGGGAAGGGGAGGAGAGCATGAAAGGAGAACCGTGGAGAGGAGGGGGCCTTGTGACCCTCTCTTTCGTTATCAATCTATCTCTCTCTCTCTCTCTCTCTCTCTGTCGTTCACTCGATCAATCTCTTTCTCATTCATTTTTGCTAGGAACAGCAGGGCAACAATGTGGCACGTTTTATTTTGGCAAGTCGAGACCCCAATTCGAGACTTGCTGTGTGTGGAGAATGATTCGTTCAAGCGCACAACCAACCTGCACCAATATTGTGTGTTGATTGGCTTGACCACTGAGCCACTCACGACCACTCAAAGCCCACAAACCGGGTCAACTTATTCCGCGGGCACTTTTTTCAACAAGGTTTGCATGGATGGGTTGTGTTGGTTGGGTTGGGTATATACATCCTGACACCTATGGCACAACAAATTTTTGTGTAGAATGGAAACAACGGATGAGCTTGCCGCTTCATGCTCTCCCCCAACATGGAGGGGTAAGGTGGTTTTCGATGGTAGAAAAAAGAGACAGTCGAACGACCTGGGCTTGGGAGCCATCCAAACAGGGCTCAGGGGGTAGAAACTCAATTGGGAATGCTGGCTGTGGTCGACTCTGTTCAGAGCTCAGGCGATGGGGGGTTATTTTGAGTTTACTGCACAGCACATCTTTGTCGACTTTAAATCTCTCTAGAGCACATTAACGTTGTAGAACATTCGTTTTCGACGTGCAAAACACACAACTTGAAATGAACTCTAGACGCATGGATCGACAGTAGAGTGGCACACGGACATACATACACACGCACTCAAAAAAATAAAGGATATGGCAAAAGCCATGACTTTTTCATTTTACTCTTCATTTAATGCGACAGAGAAGGCTATGCTGTGATGTTGTTATTTTTACCCGTAAAGAGCATAGTTCATAAGAGAAAAAAAATAGAGTCTCAATAAGGAGGAAGAGGAGGATGAGGAGGTAAGGGGGAGAAGGAGAGGAAAAGCTTTGTCCAGCCCCACACAGCATCGCCCCTCTCTCTTCTTTTTCCTATGGTACTTTTTTCATCTCTTTTTTTGTATATTTTCTTCATGTCAATGGTTGTTTTTGCTGTTTATGGTTATCAATGATAAAAAAAAAAAAGATGTCAAAAAGAGCACACTCACATGCACACGCAAAAGGGCTGTGGAGGAAAAACAAAAATGCTCAAGCCCAAGGCATTTCATTTTTCTTTTTTCATTTTCATTTGCTCCTCGCGACCGTTGGGCTTTTTCTTCTATCAAACACACCAATCTATTTTTTAATGTCTGTCGATGGTGTTCATACACGGTGTGCGTGTTGCCACGCTCTCCTTTTCATCCAATCTTTTTTTGTCCTGCGAGCACACGACACACCATTCTCTAACGCGTTTTTTTTTGTGGCGAACATACTTTCTCAATGTGCACTGATCTTTGGCTTTATTTCTTGTGCCTTTTTTTTCTCCTTTCCAACCGTACTTGTTGCTTTTTAGAACAAAATGAGAGAAAAAAAGGACTGTAAAGAGCAACGAAAAAAGCAAGAAAGAGAGAGATAGAGAAAGAGAGGATGGAGCGTGTAGGAAGAAGAGTTGGTGCAAATTAAGAAATTACTAGCACGCGACATTGCCACGTTCTAGCCACGTTTTTTTTAGTTTGTTAGTAGGTTAGTTAGTTAGTAAGATAGTTTATTAGTTCTGTTCGTGCCACACAGTTGGAATGTAGTCGACGTCATGTAGAATTACACGACTTTGCTTTTTTCATTCTTCAAATCTTACAACCTTTGTCATTTCTATCCGTACAACCTTTTGACTTGGAATGGATCCAGACCATTTCCTCCCTGTACATTAGCCTCACCCTGCTTAAAAGATAAGCAGTTTTCTCTCTCTCTCTCTCTCTCTCTCTCTCTCTCTCTCTCTCTCTTCAATGGTATGTGGAAAAGAGGGAACAGCCCGATAGATAGAGTGAAGGAAAAGTTTGTTTGTCTTTTTCCTGGCGCGTCATGCCGCGTATATGTATGTATAATGATCCCTTTGGCAAACCTTTTCCCCTTTCTCCTCTTTCCTCTTTTTCTTTTTCCTCCCTTGCACATCCATGCCTTTGGTTCATGTTTTTTTTCTTGTACACATTTTTGTTTTTCTTTGGCGGGCTTTAATCCCAAAAGTCCATCATGTACATAGATCAGTAGATTGGGAAAAAAAAGACAAAAAGAAACAGGGAGAGATGAACAATAAAAAAATAGAGGAGGCCATGATCGACAAAATATGCAAAAGAGATTGGAAGAGCAAAAAAAAAATGAGGGGGAAGGGGAGGGGATCAAGGAAGATTTTGCATGCTTGGGATTTGCACACATACACATGTACAGACAACACGTACATACACGGTCTTCATGTTTTTTTTCTCTCTCTCTCTATCTCTCTTTCTTTCCAAAAAGGATCGTCGTCGCGTCGCTTTACCACCGTGTCGTCTCCCTTGTCTCCCATATTTCGATATATCCTAGCCTATGCAAAAAAAAATATGTCCGTCCACCCTTCATTAACACGCACATTACACCCAACAATCCAGTCTCTCCCCTTTGTCGAAATTCTTTTCTCTCCATACTTCTCTCCTCCCCCTCTCTCCTCTTCCCCCCATGGAACACAAGCTATTTTGTGTTTTTTCATGCTTCCCAAATGTTATTTTGCGCATTAAAGTTGTTCATGGTTCCAGTGCGCATATGAACGAATATGGAGAGGAGGAAGAGGAAGAGGGCATGTAATATGCATTGTAAAGGATAATAGATGAAAGGGGGTCAAGGTCTAGAAAGAGGAAATCTGATGTACAGAATGGCACCATGGAGAGAAAGATGAACGAGTTGTTATTATTATTGTGTATCTTTTGATGTAGCTACATGTATGAACAGCATACAGAAGAGATTGGCCTACTCTCAAGAGAGATGCCTAGGTATTGGAAAAAGGCAAGCGTGACTAGACATATACAACACACACATGGTGCTCCATACCAACACGTATACAACAGTGGATGAGGTTTAGCCATCCAAAACAAGGCACACCAAAAAAAAATCGCGGAGAAGAAATATTCCTGGCACGAAAAAAACTCCTCTCATGTGTTACATGATCGAGCCATGAGGAACGAGTAAAAAAAACGACAAAAGTAGGAATAGGTCGGAAATTCCTCCTCGTTACTTTTTTGTCTCGTTGCGCTGTTTATGGGTATGTGAAAGATGGAAGAAGAGGAGGGGGGTTGGTAGCACAGAGCAAAAAAAGTGATTGTCTTTGGCCTTTCTGCCCACTTGGAGTTGTTCTGAAAGCACAACACATATTACACGCATTCAAAAAAATTATCGAGGCAGAGACCTCAAAGAATAAAAAAAAAAGAGTGATAAAAAAGAAAAGAGATATACAAAGGGGGCGATGCATGTGAGCAAAATGTCTAGAGCTTTTTCATTGTTCCCTGATCAAAGGAACCATTGGCAAGAGTCCTTTTTCTTTCTTTTCTTTCACCATTCATGGTAATTTCCAAATGAAGCAAAAAAAAAAGAAATAAGACGACTGGTTTTATTTTCTTGTCAAAAATGGTATTTTTTTGTGCTCCATCATGTTCATCCTTTTTGATATTGCCCTGGGTCCCTTGATGATGTACTTTTTTTCCTGTTCATTCGTTTTTGTTCTTTTCTTCTTCTACTGCAAGGGAAATCAGCATGGAGGGATAGAGAGAGAGAAAGATGCAGAGTTAAAACAACACGCACGCTACACGAAGGGGACCAGCAACAAAGATGGGAAGACTAAAAAAGCTCACATCACTCTGTTATCTGGCCAGGCTTATTTGACAACTAAGGAGTAAAAAGGGGAAGGAGAAAGGGTACCTTCATGCGTGGTGGTAGGGAAAGGGGAGGGGGTCAAAGGGGACACAGCAGGGTTGGAAAAAAATACATACACAAAAAGACACATACAAAAAAACACAGAAAGGCATGAATGGAATGCACCATGTAGGTAAGGCCCACTGGGAGCATTGAGGTGCTGGGGATGACCAAGAACAAAACAGAGGAAGAGAGTAGGTCAGCAAACACCAGCAAATGAATCAAAGAGCGAAGTATGCGAAAATTCGAATTCCACAACCCTAGCAACTAAGGAATAGCCTTTTTTTCCTGCTCTATGCAGTAATACCTATTGCAGGTCTGTCTTCTTCAATTGGTTCCGTGCTACGTGGACCATAGAATGACCATTCAAAATGCAGTCGGGGGCCAATTTTCTTTTTGTGCAAACGACTCCTATCCACCAAGAGAGAAAAGAAAAGATAGAATGCAAACTGGTTGGTTACACACAATGGAAAAATATGACTCTTGCGGAACATGTGCCTTCCTGCTCTTTTGGGCGCGTCTCTGTTTTCCGAGGATGTGGAAGGTATTTACTATTATTGTTGAATGCTCTTGGTTCGTGTCTAGCTTTGGAGCGCTTTTCATTCATTTAGGACAATGTCCTATATTCATCCTGATCACGCCGCTGCAAATACAAAGCCCTGTTTATCCATTGGATGTTTATCGACGACCGTTGTATGTTTTTTTTTCTTTCATTCTATAAAAGCATTGTGCAATCGCAAGGGGGGACGGGACAAGGTAGACCACAACTATACTGCAGCTTGTGAGTACGAGCCATTCAGAATCTAGCCCAAGGATAGATGTTTGGGCCTATCACGACGAAGTATATGTATAAAAAAATAACAAAAATACGGATCGTAACAAAAGAGAGCATACGATCGATAGGTTCATTCTTTTGTGAGTGCATCTATCTATCTATCTTTTTCTCTCTTCTCATTCTGTGTGTGTATCTGTGTGTCTCTCTTTTTTCTCTCTCTTGCCTACAAATTGTCTAAATGTGTGTGCATGCAAAAGTGACCTGAAATGATTATGGGTACGAACATCCGCAGGTCCCAATCCTGTTTTTTTCGGTTGCACCAATGGGATAAAAATAAGCGGTAGGACGCGCAGTAGGAGCGGAAAAAACAGGGAGCAACAAGACGTTCATTGTATGGTCCATGCTGTTGTTATTGTTTTTCTCATTGGAATGAATAGTTAGTCTGGATGGAGGAGACGGTGGTGGTGTTGTTGTTAGCGGTAGACAAGTGGTGTGTTTCTTGCGTTTCTCTCTCTCTTCATTTCATTGTGGTTGAGTGGTGCTGTGGTGTTTGCTTTTTGGTTCGATCGTTTCGATGTGGATTTGAACAAAGAGCACTAAGGCCCTAGTTTTTTTTTCTGTGTCCGCCTGTGCAGCAACGGGCCAATCAGAGCATCCCAAACCCCCTCACAAAAGATAAAAATGGTCCCTTTTCATGTCGGCCCGTCAAAATGGACAAGCATACGACTGCAGCTTGTCCCTGTCTACTTCTTGTCTGTCGGTGAGACAGACAGGCATCCTGTTGTGAGATTGAGGGGTAAAAATAAGTGAGGGAGTGGATGTTACTTGTCTCGGCTGGGGATCTTTTTTGACCATATCGATAACGCAAAACGAATGTTCACCCTGGCTTCAGAATTAGCCCTACACGTTTGAACTTGTTCTATATCTTTTTTGACCGGGCACTGTTGAATCAAATTGTTGCCTTCAAATGGAATAATAAGAAAAAAGTAATTGTGGTCAATTCAGTCGTTTGTCGTGGTTCCAGGACAATGGCAAAAGAAATCGGTGATAATGGTCAGATACGGCTTTCTAGAGGCAATGCTTAGGAGAAGCCGGATCGCGCCCAACTTTTTCAATTTGTGTTTGTTTTACTGTTTATGCATTGTCTTCTATCACTGACTCTAGGCATAAATAAGCCAATTAACGCGTCTCGTCTTTGTCTAAAGAAAACATAGAATACTGGTCCTACATGGCTTCTTCACTTTTCTCTATTTCACACACACACACACACAATTTTTTTGCTTGTGTCTCTTTGTTCATCTCTTCTTAATGAAAGGCTGGGAAGATTACAGCATATCAACCTTGTTTCAGAGAGTTCACGTCCGTTTGGAATGGTTGTTTCGTTTTTTTTTTAAGTGTCTATGAGCTCATGCAAAAGACAAGAACGTACGGTGCCTCTGTGCTTATGTTATTGTCGGTGCCTTCCCTGGATGCTGGGCATTGGTTCCTGAGCGGAGTGCGAGTTCGAGTCCCTCGTTTTGAGTTCTTTCGGACCTCGGACGATTGGGGGTTTTTTTTGTATCGGCGCCCATGCTCCAGTAGATTATGGTAATCTACCTTGTTCCTCTCCCCGCCTTTTCCAGCACACCTGTCATCTTTTTTCCCTCTCTGTTGGATGAGAGCAAATGATGTTTTGGAAAAAGATATGCTGTGTCCTCAATTCATCCATTCCAATGAAGGACCTTGGATCAAATATGTGAGCCCTTTTTCGTTCAAAAAGAGTTCCCAGTCCTCACGATACCCTACTGGCGCCTTTTTTTCCCTTGACAAGTCAGGGAGGGGGAGCAAAGGGGCAAGGGGAGCCAATGGACTGTCAAAAAATCTATAGTGGAGGCTATATTGCAATCAGACAAAATAATAATACCTCAAAAATAACTGCTGCAATTGGGTTTTCATTAAGATTTACTTGTCTCGTCTTGTCTCTCTCTCGCTAACCTACCCTCATATTTTTTTTGCAAAATGTTAACTCCACCAGACAGGCCGAATTAGGTACACCAGGCACAACCTACGGATTAATTTCCTTCCTCCCAAGTCCCAGACCACATTCTCTCGTGTTTGTTATCATATCTCTTTGTCACTTGGACAGCTATCTTCTCTTTCTTGCCCATTTTTGGTGCATCACCATAATCGGAAGTCTTTGTCCATATTTTCGTAAGTTTTGAACGTTCTATCATTTGAACACGCCCATCGTCCATGCTATTTTTGTTTGACAGACGAGACATTCTCTTTCCTCCCTTATCAACCTACTGGAGAATAGTAATAGTTCACTTGGCATCGAGACGATATTTCTTTGATCAATTGGACGTACCAACCCCCCTCCTTTTCGGGTACCCTCCTCCTCTTTCTCTTACTCCTCACAAATGTTTGATGCCCCAGTGAGTGCTCGCTCTGGATCATTCATGTCCCACCACCCAGTCGTACCCAATTTATGAGCCATGACAACGTTAAAAACATGCCCAACATGATAAACTGTTCAAAACGAAAACAAACAAAAAAATGGCAGTGTGTCTAGTGCTGGAAAGACTTAGAGAGGTCCCACATTTACTATATTGATTTTGAGTAAAGAAAAGTTTAAGAAGTGAAAACAAAAGGGTCCAATTTTATTGTTCTAGTTTTCCCATTTCATTGTTTTTTCTACTTTTTGTTTTTTTCTTTTTACTTGCGGGGACGGAGGACATTCTCACGGAAGTGTCTGCCGTTATCGCCAACAAGGTTGCCAGGGGCAGCGTAGTTGCAGATGTAGATGGTCGATCGGGAGCTGGAGCAGTACTTCTTAGCACAGCCAACAGAGGTGGTGGACTTCCAGACAACCTGGGTGAAGTGGCCGGTGGCACCAGAGAAGCCAGGTCGGTTATAGTTGTACTTCTTCTCCTCATCGTACCAAGCCTTGATCGCTTGGGAGAAGCTCTTGTAACCGGCAGCCAGGTTCTCGCCATACTAAATTGTACAAGAAAAACAGTCACAATAAAGAATTAGTTTGAAACCACGTTTGTGGAGACGAAGAAGAGAAATGTGGAGCAAAATATACGAACAAAATAACAATCACTTACAGGTCCATTGGAGTGACGGAACTTGCAAGCCTGGATCCACTTGTTACCGAACGAAGCAGCCTTGGGGTTCCACTTGAGCTTCTTGGCCTTGTGACGAGCGCGGTAGGCGTTGTGGATGTCGAGGATCGTTTGCTGCTCCTTGGTCAGCTTCGAGGAAGGGGCGCGCTTGAAGAGGCGAGGCTCGTTGTTGGTGTCAGAGTCGTCATACTCGTCATCCCATGTATAGTCATACTCCTCAGGCTGCTCCTGGTTGGCGTTATCACCGTTCTCAAGGGACTCATCGCCATCCTCAGGGTCCTCCTGGGTAGCATTATCGCCGTTCTCAAGGGTCTCGTCACCGTCCTCAAGATCCTCCAGGATGGAGTTATCATCGTTCTCAAGAGTCTCGTCACCGTCCTCAGGGTCCTCCTGGTTGGCGTTGTCACCGTCCTCAAGAGTCTCGTCACCGTTCTCAAGATCCTCCAGGGTGGTGTTATCATCGTTCTCAACGGTCTCGTCACCATCTTCGGGGTCCCCCTGGCCAGCGTTGTCACCGTTCTCAAGAGACTCGTCGCCCTCGAGATCCTCCAGGGTAGCGTTATCGTCGTTCTCAATGGTCTCGTCACCATCCTCAGGGTCCTCCTGGCCAGCGTTGTCACCGTTCTCAAGAGACTCGTCACCATTCTCGGGGTCCTGGTTGGCGTTGTCGTCGATCACAAGAGACTCATCACCATCCTCAACATTCAGGATGGCGTTATCATCGTTCTCAACGGTCTCGTCACCAACCTCGGGGTCCTCCTGGTTGGCGTTGTCACCATTCTCGAGAGACTCATCGCCATCCTCAGGGTCCTCCTGGGTGGCATTATCGCCGTTCTCAAGGG